>JAWWEQ010050084.1:0-12243 GCA_035583055.1 Torymus tubicola
ATTGATGATTACAGTAAATGTACTAGAATATTTTGTATTAAAAATAAATCAGAAACTGCCAAATGCTTTAAAGAATAAGTAAATTTAGTAGAAAATAAATTTAATAAAACAATTAAGAAATTACAATATGATAATGGTAAAGAATATTTGAATCGCGAAATTTATGATTTTATAGAATCTAAAGTAATAGAGTTGTTAACATGTCCACCTTACGTTCATGAACTCAATGGAGTAGCAGAAAGGTATAATAGATCTGCACTGGACATGGGCAGATGCTTAATGAGAGAGGCAAAAATTCATAGGAGATTTGGCCGGAAATTATGAAAACAGTAGCTTATTTGAAAAATCGAACGATTGCTAATACAATACAAAATAAAACTCCATTTGAAATATTTTTTGGAATAAAACCGAATGTTGAACATTTAAAAATTTATGGAAGTAGAGTTTTTGTTAGAATTCCAGAAGTCTTAAGGAAAAGTAAATGGGACGATAAAGCAAAATTAGGAGTATTAGTAGGTTACGTTGAAAATGGTTATAAAGTCCTAATTGATAATAAAGTAATTACTGCAAGACATGTAGATATAGTTGAAAATAGTATTAAATTAATTTGCTTAGATAACAATGATGTAGACTCAGAAAACAATATAAATGTAGAGTTAGATAATAATCAAAATTATTATCTACCTACCTCTACCTTACACTACTCTCCCCGAGGGTAGAAGTACCCTCGGGGAGAGTAGTGGAGAACAAACGAAGAGTGAAAATATAAATAACGAAGGTGGAATATTATCAAAGCGATAAAGGAGTGCACGACGGTTACATAATCGCGTAAGCGTTAGAACGTAAGGTAAGAGTGTTGGGTCTGGAGCGCCAATCGCCTTTGTTTACATTTAGGCAAGGTAATTGTCTCCCGCGACAATTCACATTCAAAACAAGGAAACTACTGGTATATGTTAAGTTCGTTTCAAAAACAGACGCGCTATACTTCTCGCACTCTTTGCAATCTTTGCGTTCGCGTGTACTCTTGCACTCGTTACTATCGGACTACGGTTTAGGTTATAAATCACCTCGAGTGTCGAAACTTTTACTAGATTAAGTTATGAAGGTTGCAGATACGATCTTGAAACAAGAAAAGGCCCTCGAGGTTATGGAAAAATCGTTTGTCAATATGAAAAAAAGGGTTTACGGAAAGGTAACGTTGATTCTTATCTAAAGGACTTGGAAATGCGCTGGGCCGATATTTCAAGGACAACGCAGCGCATTTAGCGGACTCGTACAACGCTGCTAACAGGATGCTCTTACGTATGGCAAGAAAGTTCAGTGAAGACCCAGAACTCCTCCGCTTATATTTTGATTTTGTTCAGGAATACCTCGACTTGTGCCATGCTGAGTTTGTGAACCCTCAGGATATCGATCTAAGGAAGGCATTTTATCTGCCACATCACGGTATTGTCAAAAGAAAAGGGGATACGGCCAAAATACAAATTGTCTTTAATAGATCTGTTAAGCTGACTGGGCCTAACCTCAATGAATGCCTACACTCAGGTAGAAAACTTCAAGTAGAAGTAATCGATGTCATCCAATGTTGGAGACTATTGCGATACATTTGGACCACTGATATTATAAAAATTTTTCGGCAAATATGGATTAGTGAGAGCGACCGAGATTTCTTGCTGATTTTATGGAGGGAGAAGTCTACGGATGTTATACGCATAATACGACTGTGTACCGTCACCTGCGGTTTGATATATGCACCTTATCAGATATTGCGCACCCTGGTTGAGCTCGACAAGGATGAAGGCCACCACTGCGAGAAAGCACGTAAAATTCTCCAAAAAATGATGCATACAGACGATGCGTACGGAGGAGCTGACACCCTGACTGAAGTCAAGCAGGTGCGCAAGGACTTCACTGAATTGCTGAAGGCGGGCGGTTTTCCGATGGAGAAGTGGATGGCAAATCATGCAGAACTGCTGGAGGATTTGCCACCGGATCAACTCTCTTTTACGCCATCATTAAACTTCAACATGGATGAGCCGCACTCGGTTCTAGGAATTAACTGGCTACTGACCTCGGATACCTTCACGTATAAAGTAACTTGGAATACAGATGAAACGAAGGTCATCACCAATAAACACGTTTTGTCACATTCAGCCAGGCTTTATGATCCGCTGGGGTGGATCTCCCCGATAACCATTGCTTTCAAGATTTTTCTTCAGGCGCTGTGGCAAATGGGCGCTCAATGGGATGATGCTATTTCGGTATCGCGACAAAAGGAATGCAAGGAACTCACTA
Organism: Torymus tubicola; assembly: GCA_035583055.1. Classification (NCBI taxonomy): domain Eukaryota; kingdom Metazoa; phylum Arthropoda; class Insecta; order Hymenoptera; family Torymidae; genus Torymus; species Torymus tubicola. The sequence continues at coordinate 2,296 of JAWWEQ010050084.1, forward strand.
AGGATCTGAGAGACATTTCGAAGGTCTCTATTCCAAGAAGGATCTACCTGCCCGAGTCTCAGACCACCATGGAGCTGCACGGATTTGGAGACGCTCCTGAGAAAGCGATGGCGCGGTAGTTTATCTACGAGTACCTGGAAGAGGTCTGACCTACTGCAACATCTGAGCTACTCAACCAAAAAAAATTCAACAGAACTCAACAAATGTAATAAGAAATCAAGATCTAGAGAATACATTGAAACCACTGTTTCAAAACTATCAAATACATACCCTTAACATTAATTATTATTGTTCATGGCAAAATAAATAAATATAAAAATCGTTTTGTTATATCTTATATAAATATATTATGATCTAATAAAAAAAAAAACTGTATACTTTGTCAGTGTGCTTGTTTATTTTTGGCGCACGCTGGCCAGCAGCCCTCGCTTCGCTCGGGTCGCAAATGCCGCGGCGCCAAAAATTTTTTTCTCGCTTCGCTCGAGCGGCAACTTCACGCAGTGCCTACTTCGCCCGCTTTACTCCCTAGATGCATAATCTACTATTTCGTGAACTAATATAATACTTAGACTAAGCCTGACACGTCGTATAAAGAGAGCAGCTTCAGTGATTCGTGCTGTATAAAGCCCTGTCGGATCCATAAGACAAAAGCCATCGTATGGTCGTATGAGTCACACACGTACTTCGACACCGTTAATTAATAATTTGTCTTGATTGAAAACATCACAATGCAAATACCCAATCATATCAATGCTTTTCTCTTCACCCATAAGATTTCGACGACTTGATAGACCTTCGTTTTCGTCATCTGTAGCATCCACTTTTCCACGGGTGTCGGTGTACCATAGTGCACTGGTGAGATGGGATTTTTTAGCTGCAGGTCCATAAATTAATATAGCTTCAATGTATGGTCGATAAGCGTAGGCATTATTGGGTGGCGAACCCAGGTTTTTGATTAAAAAACACATCAACTTGGTTAAATATCGAGTGCATAAAATTATTTTCAGGACCAACATTTTTCAAGGTATTTTTATCTATGGTTTCAGAAGGTGTTACTGTTTGTGCAATAGTTACACGAACAATAAGTAGAGTATGGGCAAGCTCAATATATTCACTAGTTCCTGGTATAGAAAACTCTATTGGTGATCCTTCGGTTAACGATGATATTGGCTTGTATTGAACGTAATTTGAATTTTCCATCGTTGTTTGAGAAGGTTTTGGTTCACTAAATATATTCACTTCCGATTTCAGACATGCACACGAACCATTATGAAGAAAAGCCATGATTCTTCAAAAATATCACTGCGATAGACCCCTTTTAAAAAACTTCCAACACCTTTTCCTTTCTGCATAGATGTATCTATTGTAATATAATTATCGAATGGATCGCCATTTTGGTTATCATAAGTTGTTTCAAAATAACCCATCTTACGAGGTTCTCTTAAAATGAAGTATCACTGTCAACGTACCGTAATCCAATGCTATAGAGTTTCCAACTTGGTGCTTTATATCAATTGTGATCGATTGAAATGACTTAGATAACAATGAGTATACATTGATGTAAAACAGTTTTTAATATCAATGCTACCATATTTATACTCGTTCATATTAAGAGGAATTATGCGTAAAAGAGTTGTGTGTAGATCACCTGTAATATAAGGTTCACAAATATCGCTATACACTCTTATTATTGACGGTAAACCACCAATAAGATCGACAGACCTTTGTCCAACAACTGTATCACTAATTTTTTCAAGATTATGATTTTCAAAATCAATAATTCTCAAGAGTTTTTCAGACAAAATGAAACTGTGAAAATTCGTGTCACAAGTATCTTGACAAATTCGTTCAATTTCTATAAACCCTCCACACTGTATTTTGAATTATAAGTGATTTTTCATATTAGGTAAATTATTTATATCTTGTAAAAGATTTTCCATATCTGTGTAGATTTCAGGGGATAATTGTGCAACAGCATCCTTCTTTTCTTCTGATTGGTGCCTCAAATCGTTTGATAAAAACGAGTCAATTGTTTTTACACGGACCACACCCTCATAGTTATCAATCGAAATATGTTGAAATGTGTAGGGTATCTGAATCTCGCAAAGAGCTACAGACCACTCACCGTGTAAATAAATATTTTGAGGTAACTGTGTGGTAAAATGTGTTGTTTTGTTTTCAGGAAACACATAAATACGGTTTTTACTAGATAATACTATGTAAAATTGTTCTCCCATTATATGTTTTTTAAATTTTTTGCGGAAACCCAGGAATTAAATTTGTCGGGATAACCTTTCCGTCTTACAAAAAATATTTTTTGTTTTTCCCTTTACCTTTAGTTTTAAGAATCTTATCTATTTGAAATGGTTCTGTATCTAAATCTTTTTGTACTCTGGAAAATTCTTCCTCGTTGAAAAAACCTTCGATTGGTTCACTACCAAGATCCTCTAAAGTATAAACGGGTGATTGACGTTTGGTAGATATACGTATAATTCTGAACAAGTCCAAAGTCCAGCCACTTTCATATGCTTTCTTGAACATTAGTTTGGCATGACTGACACGTACCAAGTCCCCTACCTTCTATTTAGGGTATCGAACACGAGGTGTGGTGCATCTTTGAGTTAGATTTTGGTATGCTTAGGAACTACTTTTGTACTAGAATGCCAAGAATTATTGTAAGCAGTAATAATTTTTTGTAAAATATCAGTATACCTGTACGTATATGTATGGGTAAAATATCGCCAAAATCAACCCTTTAATGTTCTATTAAATTTTTCAACCTCAGCCGCTTTAATATCAGGATTTCTAATAACACGATAATTTATACTATTCTTTTTCAAAACTTGTTGAATCTCCTTGCCTAGAAATTCTTTACCTTTATCAGTTTGAAAGACCATAGGGTGTTGTCCTTTACAACGTGTCAATATACGTTCAAAAGCTGTAGCGACACTTTTTGATGCTTTGTTCCGAATAGGCTCAACCCATGCAAATTTGGATAAAACGTCTATAAACACAAGTAAATATGTATCACCATCGCTACAGGTTTTTAATGATCGTAAATCGGCAAGATCTCCTTCCCACACATCAAAAGAGTTACGAACGTCATAACACCTATGTGGGAAATGACGTCGTACAGGTTTATGTAGAGTATAAGCATCCTGACTTTCAAACCATTTACTTTGTTTTTAACAGGTTACAGGCACCGGCATAAGCTGGTGATTTCGGCGGTCGATAGAAAAAATTATTCAATGTTTTTTGCATTTATCTTATTCTTAAACTTTTTTAGTTTCTTTTTTATGTTTTTTTAAATTATTTTTTTAATGTACAAAGAAAACTTGTCATAAGTTATTTTACTAATCATACAACAAGTTGTGACTAAAGCTACACTTCTCTCGTTAGTTGTAGCTGTTTCAGACAACAAAAGAGCAAAGGCACGCTTGGCCAACAAGCAATCAGCTTTGCTACGATCACCACTGTTTGCATATACTATATCATGTTCACGACAATAATCGTCAAGTGGGTTGATACCTTTCTCATCTTTCTCTAACCTTTCGTTTAAACGTGTACCAGGTCCATAAAAACGGTGCCCTCGAGCATGTATTTGATAAGGTAACAAGACTTGACTCTAGAGGTGTGATCAAATCATTTTCTTCAATGTTTACTGTAGGTGATCGCATGGAAGAATACGAACTTTTGTGACGTGTCTAGGTATGTTTGTGGGGCGTAATCTTTTCCTCAACTTTTTTAGAGTTGAGCTACTCGAAGGATTTTCATTTGTTTTTTTTTCACTATCAGACTGTTGGGTTTCTTCGTCGTCGCTACCAGATTGTGGTGAAAAAACAAGTTCCTAAATTTTATTGTAAACAATAAATTCTCGGGGCATATTTGCTTTTCGGAGTGCTTGGGCAAACTGAGCATAACCATGAGACAACGTTTGTTTTCGATTTCTAACGGTATCGTTAATCAAATCTAATATATTTCCACCTTTGACAATACTGACATCTATAGTAATTTTACCACGATCATCCCATGTGACATCACCAAGAGCAGACAATCGTTGCAACAACTGTTTTGCTTTAAATTGAAACTTTGTTGGCACACTGTTTACTATGTTCTCATCTACTTTGCGGTTTACTTCGTTGGTATCTACGTCGTCGTTATTTACTACCCTTACTTCATCGATAACTCTAGGGGTGTTCGTTTAAAACTTTTTTGTACCATCATTATTTTTATAATACATAAAACGCTCCAATGCTTGTTGGTACATTGCATATTTTTCACGATCATCTTGAAATGAGGTCGAATTTATAATTTTGCTCATTTCTCTGTCTAATCGTGATGTAGGTGTACCGGATATATTTGCACGGTATCTGCTTTTATTTCACTTGATAAGTGTAAGTTGTTTATACTTTTTTCAGGGATATGATTATTTGCATGCTCCATAGTTTTATCACAGGTGCCAAGATAATAGGTAAACAATTCTGATATTTGACAATCAACTTTTTTTTATTTTTCAAACTTTGAGTAGAATCAGTTAATTTTCTTAAGAATAATGCGTACTTTTTAAATTTATTTTCATAGTTTTTGTTCTACGGTACGTTACCATGTAAAATATTTAAGCCACATTCACTATTGAGAATCACAAGTTTTTTATCAGGTTTATGTAATAAAACATGCCGCTGGTTGTTATCAAAATGAAACAGTGCTTTCAAAGTGTGCAAATTTTTTTGACCAAGATGATTGCGTCTACTCCACCCCATTATAAACGTATGACTGGTATATTGTTTCCAAGTTCACTGCCTTTTATTAATTTCTTAGAAACATAAACATAGTGATATTTATCATACGAAAATATATTACTACTAAAACGACAATTATCAGGTGTATCTTGACGTAAATCAAGCAATAAATAAGAGTGTGCATGTTTAGTTGCATCAAGATAAGCCTCCTGTAGAAATTGTGGGTTTTCAGGACACACTTGGCGAGCTAGGTACTGTATCTGAGATTTATCTCTAGGGTTTTTGAAAATAACTATATAATTAGAATTTAACTAAATTTCAGGTTGACCGTTGTGAAAGTTTTACGTGATGAACATTACGCTTAAATTATTATGATCACTGCCTTTGGTAAAAAGATTGGCAATAGCATCGCTACCACCAGACGACTCACGCATCAAGTCATCTACAATTATGAATTTTGTTCTGCGGTCGTCTACAAAGTCTGAATTTTTGGACAAACCCTCGTGAAATTCAATATTATCACCCAGTTCTTTATACGCTGATTGCTATTCGGAATAATAAACTATTATTCCATCAAAGTGTACGATGCTCATGCTATCAATGTGTTTTAAAAAGTTTTTAACAAACTCGGTTTTTCCACAAGATGTATGACCGCAAACCATAGATGAACAAGGATGTTTCCACCGCGGATCCATAACAAAAACTTATCAATCTGTTTCATCAAAACAGATAATGTTTTTTATAAGTCTCTAGATTTGCGATGGCAGCGGCGGCAGCACGCACGGGTCACAAGCTGATCGAGCAATCAGATTGTTGATGCGTTGACATTCTACAAACGCGCGAGTCACAAGCTGCTCGAGAAATCAGATTGCTGATGAGTTGATAAGTTAATTTGAAGTCACAAGCTAATTTGAAGTAACAAGCTAATTTGAAGTAACAAGCTAATTTGAAGTGACCAACTGTAAAACTTATGATAAATACGCTCAAATGTGAATCAGATTATTTAACGCACTTCTTGAGTCTTTTACGACCACAGCTCTTACTAGATTTTTAAAATTAGGGGTAATTAAGAAACAAACAGATTTTCATTTAAAAGATAGTTGCTTTATTATGTATTTACAAATAGTTTTCGTACATAAATACAAGGAACTCGGCGACATTATTTAATAGTAAGAACTTATTCATAATTGATACAAATATTTTCGAAATAGTACTTTCTCGTAAGTTTAACATTATGAAGTGCACAAGCTGATTTATACGAACCATTATGGTTGACACAAATCGTTACAATTTTCTTTGGTTGTTCATTTAGAAAATAACTTAATTCCTAAATATCGATGACATTAAATTTAAAACGTTTCAACAATTCCTTTCTAATCTCACCGCCGACGGAAACTTTAATGGCATCATGTGAACATTCTCGAAGAATTTTACCTATATTGGTATAAAGAATATCACCAGACTTCTATGAAAGCCGATGATAGTGTCGTTTCAACTGTGTGTTCTCTGCTTTGTGTCTATCCGCAAGGTGACGCCAATTATACGGCTGTTGAAACAAAAATCTGATACTGATTTAATATTTCGTAATTTATAACCCTCAAACTATGTTTGATTACATTGTATGTATCAAGAACAAATTTTGTACCGTCATACAAAGTTTTATCACCACGTCCAAATCTTTGAAATGGATAGATGATGATGGCTATACCTAGTCTAGCAAAAAAAATTTGAAATGCATGGATTTCATTTAAACCGCACCCAGCTTCAGATATAATTACACTGACATCGCGTACAAGATTTTACGCACATTCAGTTTGATACTTTTGACGAGTAGCTCTAATTTTTTCTCACTCTACTTGTAGTGTTCCCGGCCGTATTTGCCCCCATATTGTATGTACGTATGCAACAACTAAAGACCTTGGCAAACATAAATTATGATCGTTTCTAATTGTTAATATTGAACGATTAAAAACACTTTCATGTGTTAGAGCTACTCGTCCGCGTCCTATGAGGGTTGTTACAACACTGCAAGACACTAACAATATGTCGTTAACTTCAAAATTGTCAGCGCTCTGTGCAACATTTGCAAGTTTATCCCATAGATCGTAAGCAGATAAATCACTTACATGTCTAAATGAAATCCATGCCAGCCCGTGAACAAATCTTTCGGATGATAGAGTTACAGAAATAAAATCGTCAGGTGCTGATGTAGCGCATAATTTCTTATACAATTCTTGCATTGCCCTCTAGAGCCACTCATAAACATTGGTATCAGAAGGTGGCGCTCGGATTCTAAACGCATTTCTCTTCCTTCAATACTGTTATTACAACACGAGGTTCTTCATCTTCTTCATCTTCTTCTTCTACACTATGTTCAGCACCTTTTCCACTCTGAAAATTTTTACCCAAATGTACAAATAATATCGAGACCTTCCAGCAACAACGCATATTAAATATACTTACTCTTTTCCTCTTCATCGGAATCGGTATCCGTTTCCCTGTTCGATGAATCGTAAGTACTACCGCTAGATGTTGTGCTACTATCAGAATCAGTCTCCAAGCTCATTAGCGTATGACGGTATCAGTAGAAAATAAAGAAAAAGAGCTTCCCAGTGAAACTAAAAATCTGATAAAAAACTTTTATGAGCATGACGATATCAGTAAATTATTGCCTAGAATAAAAGACTTTATTTCAATAAAGCAAATTACTGGTGAACACTTTCACGTTCAAAAGAGATTACTTCTCGGTAATTTGAATGATGTTTATATTTTATTTAAAACTGAATATCCAAATGTTAAGATACGCTATACAAAGTTCACGCAATTAAAACCACTATGCTGTGTGCTGGCTGGAACTAGTGGAACACATAATGCATGTGTATGCGTACATCATGAAAATATGAAACTTATGCTAGACAATTAATTTAAAATATTTGACAAGGCGTAGTGATTCACCCTTACAAAATTATGAAGATGATATAAATAAAATTGTATGTAGTCAACCAACACATAAATATTTCTTGGGTGACTGCTTGGATTGCGCAGCTAATTTTTCAAATCCGGAGGAAATAATAAAAGAAAGTTTTAAAAATCATGGCATTCATGAAATTAAATATGAATCATGGAAGTAAACGGATCGACGATTAATTACCTTGATATAGTACCAATTATTAACTTTCTCGAAACATTAAAAAATCGATTAATTAAATTAAAAACGCACGATTTTTTTTTCTAAAAAACAAGCACTTTTTGTTAGAAAATTAAAAGAAAATCTTAAAGATGGAGATATTATAATTTGTTTTGATCTTGCTGAAAATTACGCTTTTATTATACAAAATTCGGCTCAATCGTTTCACTGGAATGATAATCAAGCGACTATATTTACAGTTATAGTGTATTATAGAGACAATGATGAACTTAAACACAAAAGTATAACTATTATTTCTGACAACTTAAATCATGCTACTGTTTCGGTATATGAATATCAAAAAATTATTATGAATTATTTTAAGAGTCATCACTAACTCAAAAAAGTTTATTATGTAACTAACGGAGCAGCACAACATTTTAAAAATAAGAGTAATTTTCATAATCTCCCAGCCCCATCTCACAGGAGCCTTTAAAATACTTACAGAGCACGATCTTCACAATTGAACACAAAATTATTGTAAACAAACAAAAATATCACGCTTTTATTCCAATAGATAATAAGACTCTGAAACTTAAAAAAAACATCTTTGCCATCTGAGTATGATTTATTTCCTAAATTAAAGAAGATAAAAATGTTAAAAAGACTTGAATATTTTTAAAAGCTCAGGAGTATAAATAATAATGATGGTAAATCAAGCAGATCCGGTCGCGAGCTAAGTCCACAGTCGCGCGAGCCAGTCGCCGCGGCTGGCCGAGCGCTTTGTATTTCTTGAACAATATCTTTGAAAAATTAAAAAAACGCCTATGGAGAAAATGTCCATTCCTATGTAAAATTTCGTCTTCTTCCGATCTAACAGGTCAAAAAAATATTAGAAATATAGTTTTTGATATATAACACGTTTTATGTTTTTTCAAGGTCAAATTTAGAAAATTTTGGAAAACTAATAGCACCATTGGAAAGTTGAGGAAAAAATAAATCATTGGGTCATTCTTTTTCTAAGGTACATTTTAGTCCTTAAAACACAAGCTAAAAACAATACGATTCGGCGTTCCGGCGCCGCGCTTGGAGGTCTGACGTGAAACGCCTCATACAGAGGTTTGTGCGAACCTGCACATTTCGCCGGCCGTAAAATTTTCCCTTTTGTCAGTTACTTATACTACGATTTACCCCCTTTATTCACTTTCTATAGTTGATACGCGTCCCTAATTCACCGGCTCGTGCTATAAACTCTAATACTTCTTGGATACCTCATGCGGTAAGATGCCGGTATCCTATTTGTCGGAAACTATGTAAGATACCTTGGGGTACTTACGTACCCACCACTAACGAAGTAATTGTTTCATTAATACGGGTAGACAACAAGCTTAGTGTGGAGTCTTTGTTCCAGAAAAATATTCGCATTCCTATATAAATAAAAAAGAGTTAGAAGTGAGATTGTCACCTGTAATGATAGTAATTGGTCATTTGAAATAGTCATGTAAAATTTGAAGAAGCACGTATTGAAACTTCTAGTAGTGTAAATATCATAGAATGTAATTGAAGAATCGAGGCACGCGGGAGCGCCCTGCCTGGCCAGTAAGGAATGTAACGTGACATCTCAAGCGAGCAGGGCGATGCCGTAACCTTTATACTTGTTATTGGGTTTTCTAACTTTACTTTTTTGGCACATTTCTTATATTATATTAATGCAGAAATAAATACGATAGTAGTCATAGGCGCGATATGGCGCGTCAAAACAAAACTCACCTTGGGAGTGGCCAGTCTTCGTCTTGATGCGTCATAACGCGCCGTCAGCAAATTTTCTGGGTATGACAACTATCAGACAGTTAGTCATACCCAGGTGTGTACTATACTCTTTTTCTTCTCTGTCTCTCTCTCCTCTCTCGCTCGCTCTCTCCCTCCCTTTCTCTGTTTATGACAAATTCCCCTATATTAAAAGTTTTCAGATTTATGGGGATTTTACGAAGTTTTTGTTATTTTGTCAGATTTTGAAAGCTAATGGTACATGATTTATGAATATATGATCTTATGGGGTGTCCATGGGGGTTTTATGGTGTA
>JAWWEQ010050085.1:0-12241 GCA_035583055.1 Torymus tubicola
CCTTTTCTAGCCGGATTCTGAAATGGCACCTTCTCTAGCCGGATTTTGAAATGACTCCTTTTCTAGCCGGATTCTGAAATGGCACCTTTTTATTCGGGAGCGACGATATGTTTTCTGACTCTAGCACGCACGGGATTGGTCGAAACTAGAAGTTCGACCAATCCCGTGCATGCTGGAGTGAGAAAGCATATACCCCGATACTTTCTGTCTGTCTCTCTGACTCGGTCACGCTTTTTGCCGCGAAATGCTACCTACAGTTAGTATATGCTCGAAGGGCTCATCAATATCGGCGGTCTCTCGTGCTGTACGCGCTTCTTCCTCTCCCGCTGACTCGCCGCGTTCCCTTTCTCGCGACGCGCAGGCTACGGCGACTCTCCCCGCGTCGCGCTACCTCCCAGTGTACGCGGTCGCCCCCTCTCACGCTCCCTCGATCTCTCTCTCTCACGACCCACTCCTCATCCGCGCGAGTATCCCGGTGCGCGAGTGTATATGTGTGTGGCGCCTCTGTTCCTGCCGGATGCTACCCAACATGGCATCGGTACGCTTTCCCGGGAGCACGAGGCTAATAATTGTGCCTCCGTCACAATGAAAAAAATTAAGTGATAAAATAAAACCAAAAGATAAACACATCACCACCAACTATAGATCAATATCACTAATATCAAGTTCTAGCCAAAATTTTTGAAAAAATAACACACTAAAGAATAACCAATTTCATCAACAAATATGACTTACTAGCAAAAAATCAATATGGTTTCAGGAAAAACAGAAGTACAAAAGTTGCACTGTTTAAAATAGCAAACGTAATATATGAAAAATTAGATAAGAGTTCGCCAATCTCTGTAACCTTTTTGTATTTTGCAAAAGCGTTCGACACTGTTAACCATGAAATTTTACTAGAAAAGCTATGTAACTATGGGATCAGAGGAAACGCTCACAAACTTATATGAAGTTACCTGCAAAATAGACAACAAAAAGTAAAATTAAATAATGTTACTAGCCAACTTGAAACAGTCAACTCAGGTGTTCTACAAGAAACTATCTTGGGACCCTTACTATTTTTACTCTACAGGGTGTCCCAAAAGTATGGAAACCCATGAATAAATTTGGAAGAATTGATTTTTTTGAAAAATGATAAATACAAAAGTTTTAGGATTTTTCCCTGGCTATTCAATGGTGACCTTGGATTTAACCTTGACCTTGACCTTCAAGGTTGTTTCAAGGTCAATGTTTTTTTCTCTCAAATGGGAACCCTCTTTTTTATTGCGGATTTGGAAAGAGCATAAAATTTTACGTTCAGATGTGACCTTGAACATGACCTTTACAATGACCCTCGGGGTCATTTCAAGGTCAAAGTTATTTTTGCAGCGTAAACACTTCATAACTTTGAAGAAACTCATTATTTAAAAAAATGGTAAAAAAAAAAGTTGTAGGATTTACCCTAGAATATTCAATGGTGACCTTGGATTCGACCTTGACCTTCAAGGTTGTTTCAAGGTCAACTTTTTTTTTTAAATTGGAACCCCCTTTTTTATTGCGGATTTGGAAAGAGCATAAAATTTTACGTTCAAATATGATCTTGACCTTTATTAATGACCCACGGGGTCATTTTAAGGTCAAAGTTGTTTTTGCAGCGGAAAAAAGATCCCGGCCAGTTACGGCAAGGAGAAAATTCCCGGCCAGTTAAGGCAAGGAGAAAATTCATGGCCAGTTAACTGGCCGGGATCTTTCTCCCGCTGCAAAAACAACTTTGACCTTAAAATTACCCCGTGGGTCATTAATAAAGGTCATGTTTAAGGTCATATTTGAACGTAAAATTTTATGCTCTTTCTAAATCCGCAATTAAAAATGGGGTTCCCATTTGAAAAAAAAAGTTGAACTTGAAACAGCCTTGAAGGTCAAGGTCAAATTCAAGGTCACCATTGAATATTCAGGGGTAAATCCTACAACTTTTGTGTTTACCATTTTTTTAAATAATGAGTTCAGGGGTAATGCAAGGTCAGAAATGCACCCACAGGATATTATACAACAGTCAGAGCAATGTTAGTAAGATACTGGTAAAGTTAGAAGATATATCTTTATTTATTTTACAAAAATATATTCCTTGTTATTGTTTAAAGAGTATATATTTATATTATTAACTAATGCAATGACTACTATGTAACTTTGATTAATACGTTTTTTAACACTGCCAAAAATAGGATAAGGTTCTGTCTATTATTATTGAATAATAAAACAGAAGCTTTTCCTGACATTACTCTACGAAAAATTTGTTATATTTTACAAATCATAATTTTTTTAGTTTTAAGGTAGATTTAAGTAAACCGGAACAGCGAACAGTTAATTTTTTTCCTTTGCTGGATTAGATTTTGTAATGTAATATAAATTATGTATAATAATTACTAATATATTTTGTAATCTATTGTACTTTACTCTTGTCAAATAAATAAATAAATTGTACCAAACTCTCAACTCTGAGCAGCCACATTATAATTATAAGTTTGCCCGATAGTATTTACCTATATTTTTTTTTTAATTAAATGTTAATAATGAAAGGAATTGGCTTTTTTGTAATCATATCACTTAGCATATTACCATCCTGTGTAGGGAACGCAGCTACAGACTGTAATAAGTAAGATATTTAATATTTTAGCCAACAAAAAATTATAAAACAAAAGAGAAAAATTACTATTCTAGTATGGTAAAACTTATAATTCATAAATTTTACTGCAGGAATTATAATAAATTTTCTTATTCGCGTAAGAATTTTTCCTATAAAAATAGGAGACTTTACAAGGCCGGATAGTAATTTTCACAGGCAGTCTATACAGCATATATGAGGCACGCATCACGTGTGCACAACATAACCTGCGACGTCTTAAAACGACCAAGAACAAACATAGATTTAGTGTTATGCGCAACGTAAGGCAGGCTAGTTGACTTTGTAACATCAAATTTGATGTTAGAAAAGAAAATTTAGATATTATTTTTTTAAATAAAATTTGCACACTTGACCTAACTGTGTCAAACAGAAACACTTAAAAGCGTAGGAGCCTAGATTGAAGAAGTGGCTCTAGGCAGCCTGTACATAATTAAGACTCGCATACACGTTGGAATGGCCCTATCGACACTGGAAAAACTTATCTTCGCCTACACAAGATGATCTACAGCAGTGGTCGGAAGGCGCAGCCATGGATGATCCAGGGTGAAAGAGTCTAGAATGCTTCTCTCGATGCTCTAACCTTGTAGTTGCAGTAAGCTGGAAGATAAAGACCCTGAAAATGGAAAACAACATATTAATATTGAGAAAAAAAGCACTCACTTGGAAAATAGAAATATGAAGTTGAACCCTGGAACGATAACAGGTCATAGTACTACCAAGATGGAGGACACTCCTGATGAAAAGGGAATATGATGGAAATCATGGTGGTACATCTACACCTGAAAGAAGAAAGTAGTTTAGAACACGACGCAGGGAAAAGAAGGTTAAAATGGTACTTACCCTCTGACTTGAAGGAGATGCGAGCTGGATTTAAGGTTCTGACTGTAGCAACGAGTCGACAAGGATCAAGAGGATAAAAAGAGATAGGCCACTGCTGTCTCCTTCACTGATGTAGTGGGGAAGCTGATAAAAATATACACTATTTGGCAGCGTCCGCAACAGTGAAATGCCACCCTTCCAGAGCACCTCTGGTAATCTTCTTGTACCTGCAACGCAAAGAAAAAAGAAATACATAAGAAACATGCAAGTAAAGAGATATAGAAAATGCACTGATCTCACCTGTTCACACCTGTTTAACATAACCTCACAGCCGGCTTGTCCACCTAAAAGTTGCAGCGCAGGAAATTCAGCATCATTGTCGAAGAGGATAATCCACAGCAAAATGAAATTTTTTTCGAGAGTCTTTATTTACATAAAAATTAGTAGATTATCTTTTAAAAATTCCCATATTGACGGCCTGTGATGACACTATAGAAATCTAGTGAATTTTATAAAACAGGCTAGTAAAATTCAAAAACTCATCAAGATTATCAGATCGGCCATCTTAAATCGGCCATATTGTTTCAGCCGTTTTGAATCGGACATCTTAGCTTAGCCAGTTCGGGTTGGGTTGGGTCGGACAGTTTGAGATCGGCCATCTTGGATTATCGATTCCTGGTCGGACATCTTGGATCGACCAGCTCGAGTAGGCCACCTTAGATCGGCCAGCTTAAGTCGGCCATCTTGGATCAGCCATCTTAGATTAGCCAGTTCGGGGTCCATTTTAGGTTGGCAATGAGGGACACTCAGGGGCGGTGAGGGGGAATCGGGTGATGAGGGGGGATGACGGGGATAATGAGAGGGATGAGGAAAATACTGAGGGGCCTTGGAAAATTTCAAAACTCAGAGATCTAGACGGATTATAACGATAAATTGAGGGGTAATGAGGAACTGGCATTGAATGGGGTGTGAGGATAAGGGGGTGAGGGGGGGGGGAATCTGATTAGCAGAATTTTTCTTACAACTATATAATACAGGGAGATATATATATATATATATATTATAAACGGGAAGTCGGAAGAACCGGAAGTCGAATCGAATGGAAAAACATGAAGAAATTTTAGAATCAGATACAACAGATTTTTTTAGATAAGAAAAAGTACTATTAAAAATTTTTTATATTTAGTAGTAAATTAAAAATTTTATTTACATAAATTCAATATATGGTAAAAAGAAGATATAAAGCACGCAGAGAAGCTAAAGGACCAATTTGTATAACAAAATTATTAACCATAAATAGCCTGGAGATGCGAGTTACACGTAGATGGTGTGAGGAACGCAGACGAACCAAAGAAACCTACTTGCAAATTAAATATTATTAAACCCCAATTGGACTAGGAATGTGAGTTCCACGTAGAAGGTAGCGAGCACGCCAACAAGCTAAGGGACCGATGTAATAACAAAATTATTAAACTCCAAATAGCCTGAAGATACGAGTTCTGGGTAGAAGATGTAGAGCACGCGGATGAGCAGAACGGACCGAGTTGGCAAGTAAAAATTATTAAACCCCAAATAGCGTGGGGATGCCAGTTTCAGATAAAGAATGTGTGCGGCACGGGCTGCGATGTAAACAAAAAATTATTTAATCCCAAAAAATCTGGGGATGCGAGTTTCAGTTAGAAAGCGTAGAGAATGCAGACGAGCTGAATGAACTTATTAAAAATTATTAAAGCACCACTACCGTGGGGATGGGAGTTCCACGTAAACGGTGTGAGGCACGCAGACAAGCTAAACGAACCAAGTTTGAAATTAAAAATTATTAAACCTCAAATAGCCTGGGGATGTGAGTTCCACATAAACGGTTTGAGGCACGCAGACGAGCTAAACAAACCAAGTGTCAAATTAAAAATTATTAAACCTCAAATAGCCTGGAGATGCGAGTTCCACATAGATAGTGTAAGGCACGGACCAAGTTGTAAATAAAATATTATTAAACCCTAAAAAACCTAGTGATGCGACTTCCACGTAGCTGTAGAGCACGCCGACAAGCTAAAGGGAACGAATTGTAAATTAAAACTTATTTATGACACACCGTGCGTAAAGTGCCACTTTTTTGCACACTTGCCAAAACGAGCGTGTTCAAGGATGGCACTTAACGCACGAAGTATCATAAAATAATGTTCGATACTTGTGAGAAATATGATTTTAGCTCAAGTGTGAGTTTGTCGCCCGAGCGAAGCGAGTATATCGAAAAGTACTATAAGGCGGTCTTATATCTATAAATTTTGGAAAAAATCAATAGTTTTTTTCTTTGACATTTCGATTCTATATATTATTCTCAAATTATAAAAAATGTTTGAGAGACGTATTTGAAAAATCTCCGAAGTTACAATAAAAAATGTGAATAAACTTATATAGGAACGTGCCATCAGTTTTGACTGATTTGGGTTTGATCACGCAAATATAAGCCATATAAATAACTAATTTACAACTGATTTTAATCTTAAAGAAAAAAAGTAATATTTTGGAATGTTACTTTTAAATTTATAAAAATAATTGTTTAATCTATTAATTTTTATAATTTTTTAATTGAGTTTTTATGGAAAAAATATTACAAAACAAAGCGTTTACATAATCTAAACACATTCAAAAATTTTAAATGAAATCGGCGAACTTAAATTACCGCTCATCTAGTAAGAAAGTGTGAGAGACACCGCTTTAGCCTTCAAGGCGCCACGAGACATTGCCATGCGCCATGACCGTTGCCTGAGAACTGAGAAGTCAGCTGTCAGTATCGGATGCTCAGTGCGTCCACGTGTGCTTTCATTGCGAGTGTTATTAAGGTTAGCTTTGTTGTTTATTCACAAAAAAGACATTTAATCAAGTAAAGTTGTACGTTGTCTGAGCTAAGAACTTCAATTACCTGGATATATTAGATAAGTAGAAATTAACTAAATAAGTATTAACTTCGTAGAAAGATAGATACTTTGTAAAAATTTTTTTTCCATATTTACAGCAATAATTGTTGTTAGGTGACATCTAGACAATGATTGAATGAGGCTCATCATGGGATTTGAAAATCATTCAAGTGGTGAAGAGCTGCAGCTGTAGCTCTCAGCAATAGCTCTTGAGTAGTAAGTTTGTATATTCATTACTTTCTTCTCAGTTAAGCTTTCTTTCATAAATAAACAGCATTATTAAAGTTTTCTTGTGATAAAAAAAAATTGTTTCATATAATTACTATTTCCTCTGTATATAAATATATGTTTCTTGTGATGTTTCAATATTTTTACCATAGCAGCATGTCTTATTGTGACAATTGATTTAACATAACTTATTCTTTACAAATATTGAACCTTCTAAACAAGTCTCACAGTTTTTGATTGAAATTATAACTGCCTGCACTGTTTGACAACTTGAGGTACGTACTAATACAAAATAATGGCAAGTCATATCTTGTCTTATAATATTATTATAGTTTACTTCACAATATTGTTCAATAATATATATTTTTTATTATTTATTTCTGAAAACCTAATATTTTGTACTTCCTCGTTGTTTTCTTTTTGGAGACCGCTTGATGAATTTTGATGAAATAAAGTGGAAGTTACTCGCTATATGCCCCTCTATGGTAGGTTGCTCTGAAATTTTGAAATTTTTTGATTAAGTATTTTTTTAATTACAAAAACCATAAAAATTCAGAAAAATAAGAATGAAGAAGTGGTTTTTGTGATTCAAAAAATACTTAATCAAAAGATTTCAAAATTTCAGAGAAACCTACCATAGGGAGGCATATAACCAGTGATCTCTAAAGTTCCTGGTGAACTTGCAGCTTATTTTGTGAATCGGTTGACATCATAGTGATCCACAAGTTACAGTGTGTGTGATTGTGTGCAAGTTGTGATGTTTCTGCTGCAGTGCAATTGATACCACTGACATTCATCAACACATCTCCGGCGTACACCCCTCAGTACTTCTACACCAGGTCCAGTGCACCCGTAGTGACAGTCAAGAGGCCGTTTCTCTCACTGCTTGGCACTGAATTTGGGCCTACAGACGAGTCTGCTGGTGTGCTACTCTCTCACATCTCTTGGACGACAAAGCTAGCAGACGGCTCAGTGACAGAAGCGCACGAAGACGAAGCTACCGCTGGACGGGTTGCGGTGTGCAAGGCGCAGCAAGAACAACCTACTAGCCAGCTTTCGCGCACGTATCATACACGCAATGTCACCAAACTCAGCACTAAATCAACAACTCAAAATAAAGAAGATGACGTATCAAGACGCATCGCTGAATTAACGGAAGTAACAAATGTTTTGATCCCGGTAAGCACTCTCGAACTTTTGTTTCAGCGTCTTGATATGCTCGAGAGGCATCTCGCCGAAGTAAAATCTCTCAAGAGTCAGAATCACACGCTGTTTTATCCTCCTGCTGCGCTGGTGAGCATCCCCTCAACAGATAGTAGTGAGCTAGATACGGGGTTCTCTGCTCTTGAGAAGGTAATTGAAAATCAAACTGTATTGTTGAGCGTTTGACTATAAGCTGTTTCGCGGGGAGAATACTGCCCTGAAAGGTACACTTGATGGCATATGTAAAACCCTTGCGAATTTTTCGAGTTCTTCGGGTGCATATCGACACTGTTTCTCCTCCATAGATAGTGGCCAAGCAATACCATGCGATCGCGCACCAAATGTACTGACACATGCGGTATTGACATCTTTCCATCAAATTAATCGATTGGGAATGCCTGGAATTGATCTTAGATCGGGGGTTGTCGCACCATTTGCAGAAACTGTAATAAATCTCGGCGTAGTGCTTGATCGTACATCGCATGGTGAAGGCGTTGATTTTTCCGCTCCTCGAGTACTGTTTGGTTGTAGCAGTCGACGCGACGTGAGAACAAAAGCATAGACTACAAAAGCTACAGAACACATGTTTCAGGTACATTTTTGGAGTGAAGCGGGGTGATCACGTGACTCCATATCGATGCAAACTCGGCTGGCTACGAGCGGACATGAGACGGCAGTTCTTTACTGCTGTATTAATGTATAAAATATTAAATTAATGTTCGCCATTTTATTTACATCAAATGTTCCGAAAGCGCCAACTGGGTCGGCCCGCTAGGGGGGCCACACGAGATCTCGTAATTCCGCAGATGCACACTAAGTATGGCAAGCAATCATTTAGTGCCCAAGGTGTGCAACTGTGGAGTTAAATATCTTTCGAGTCTCAATCGCTTCAAAACAGCTCTGTATGAGCACTTATTCGCTTCTGTAGTTTACATACTTTTGTCCGTCTCATTTCTAGGTCACAGTTTATACCATCTGGAATTTCCTTCTGGATACTGGTGCGTATGTCTCTTTGAGTTCATATTAATATCTGTCATTAAACCCTCTTATTACTAATCTGCCTTTGTACACATTTTCTCCATCCTCTCCTGTTTTCTTCTTAAAGACCCATTTCGAATCTATTATGTGTACCGTTTTGCCATCTTTTGTCATGGAAGATCTGTCCATAAACTGCCATACTCTGTTTTCCTCGATTGACTTGATTTCTTCATTTAGAGCTTCCAACCATCTAAGTTTGTCTTTTGATTCCATATGATACCACTATCCAAAAATGACGGTAGGAGTAGGTGTAGTGAAGTGACCAAATACACTATATAATATAAAATGTAAAAGGTTTATTATCTTTAAATACAATTATGAGCTACACATCGCTCTCGGTCCGCTCTCTGCGCTGGTACATGCGCGACTGTCGTTTGCGGTTTTCGCCGACCCTACCGCTAGTCCCGAAAATCTTGCGACGTTGCCAAACCGCTTGCGCTACTATTAGATTGCAATACGTTTTTTCCAACATCCTCCTACCTTAAGCGACGCTCAATCCATTAACGCACGAATTAAACAATATATTTACGTTTAACTACACGCCCGCTACGTATTACATAGTTTTTGGGCTCAACCTTACTATCGCAAGGAACTCTAGATACAGTCTCCATCTTAGCGATTGGCTTATCACGAACTTCTAAACCTCTAATCTTTACGGATTTCTTGGATACGGCATCGAAATCGTTATCCATGTTACACTCGAATTTCAAAGGATACAATCTCTGAACAGGTCGAACTAGCTCGCCGTTTTCTGTCTTTACTCTACAAACACGCACGCATCCGTCTTTTCCTTTAATTGCGACAATTACCCTACCAAAGGCCAATCGATTCTCTTCTTATCATCACTGCCTATTAGCACAAGATCATTCACATTAATTTGGCGGGTTTCGCAAGTTTTTAGAGTCTCTCTAATGCTTCCCAAATATTCAACGCGGAATCTTCGACGTAAACTATCTTTTAATTGTTGAATGTAATTTGCCTTTTCTTTAAGGTCAACAGCTAATAAATAATTTAAGTCTGGCGCACCCCTCACACGAATTTCCTGTAAAAACATATTAGGGGTTAATGGAGTTAAATCATTAGAATCGTTAGACAAATATGTAAGAGGCCTTGAATTTATGATCCATTCCCAGTCACACAAAATCGTTAACATATCTTCGTAATTGACTGTCGCTGTAGCTAAAACTCTACGAAGCAGTTACTTAACGATTCTAATGATTCGCTCCCACCAACCACCCCACCATGCTGCGGATGGAGGGTTAAAATTCCATTTATACGCTTTACAGCACTATACTGCGTCGTTATAATCGTTGACCAATTCAAAATTTTCAACTCATTTTGCGTTCCTGTAAAATTAGTGCCATTATCGCTAAAAACTACAGCTGGCCTTCCTCGACGCGCGATAAATCTAGAAAAACCTTTAACAAAAATAGTGGTTGACAGTGAAGATAAGAGTTCTAAATGAACCGCTCGAAGAACAGCGCACATAAAAAGACACACATACGCCTTTTCACCACCATTCAAAAACAATGGGCCCACCAAGTCTACGCTCACAACCTCAAATATAGCCACATCTCGCACACGTTCAATTGGTAAAGACGTTTTAGTTGATTCTACACGCTTTGGATTGTATCGCTTACATCGCACGCATTTATTTATCACAGAACGTATTTTGCGCCGAGCCGCTAAAATCCAGTATTTCTCGAGTAAATGACAAAGTAAGATCTGAACGCCGGCGTGGGCGAGATTACCATGCTCTTCTTCGATAATTCGTTGAACGATTAAATGCGCGGAATCTAAGACTACTGGACAGCGAAAAATCATACTATCATCACGATTAAAAATTCTAGTTTAAATGTGTAACACACCATTTTCGTCTTTAAGTACACCAAGCGTTTTAAATCTCTCATTTTCTCCCGAAAACATCTGTACCAACCTTGTACTAATTTCAATAACGTATTTTCGGTCGCATTTAACTCATCACAACTCAAAAACGACTCTACCTGCTTCTTATAAATTTCATGTTTTACAGCTCCCGAGTTCACAATAAAACGCCTAACCCAAGCAACTACTTTAATAATCTTACAATAACTAGAGAAATAATGACAATAATCATAAGACGCATTTGCAGAACATTAGATGAAAGTACATGAGTTTTGAGCGATGATTTTTTTTATTTCTTCGTTGACTTCTTCTTCATCGACCTGGGTATATGGAGGGAGCTACAATTGCTGAGGCATTTTTAGCCACTCTAGTACCTCCCACTCTGAGGCATACAACTGCTTCGAGCTGCACCCGCGGGATGGCAAGTCAGCAGGGTTCATTTTTCCAGGAACATTTGGAATACTGCCAATCTCTGAGTTCAAAGCCTGCCGTTTTCAGTGCATCAGTAGCCTCCTCCTCGAAACATCGCAGTTCATCGGCCGACGCAAAACTGGTTATGCAATTGTCCGAATAAAAAAATCCTCGTAAACTTGCTATTGTTTTTTCACTGGCTCTGGTAGATACGTGGCCCTCTGTAATTCTATCCAAATGCAAATTAAGAGTTGCGCCAAGTAAAAAAGGGCTACATGTCAGTCCGAATACAACTCGCTTATGCCAAAAAGTGATTAAATTACCATTGCGATACCAATAAAAGCGTAGATAATCGCGCTCTTTCGGATAAATACTTATTTGTAAGAAAGCTCTCTTTATATCTGCGATAGCACCAAACATATTTTCACGAAATTTCAGCAAAATCGTCGGTATCAATTCTATATAATTCGGCCCTTTCTCTAAGCACTGATTTATAGAAGGAAAATTCTTTTCGTCATCGTCTTTTAATTTTTTAAGCGTATTATATAATCTTTTTAAAACAATATCTTTATTATAGTATAGAAAGCAACGGAGAATGATCCGGAATCCACGGCAAATTAACCTCATAACGCATGTCATCATTAAAGATAGCCGTTTCTTTGAATCTTTGTTTTACAATGTCCTTTCGCTCATCGGTATTCAATTTACGTTCCGGGTCCTGAATTCCCAATACGTCTAAACTCCATAAATCGCATACGGGCGTATCATTAATAAATTCCGCGTGCGTAAACAACGTAGTGTCTTCGTGCTCGTACGCGCTTTTATTGTTGTCCATTACCGTCCAGCCGAGGTGTGTTTCGATAGCGGTCAAACCATTCGCGAGATCATGTTTACGTCCGGTATACAGTTCCCCTGCAACGCCGGCGCCTATGAGTAGGTTTATGGGCTCCCGCGTGTCACAAACGTCCGTCAAATATATTCTTTTACTTTTTACCGCGCTACCTAGTGAAAATATTGTATGTTGAAAACTTTTTAAAACTGTTTGAAATTGTTCAAAATTGTATAAAACTGTTCAAAA
>JAWWEQ010050086.1:0-12240 GCA_035583055.1 Torymus tubicola
TATAAGTCTCTTTTGTACCAGCCTATGTACAGGTAACTACGTTTACCTTCTTTAGGGTTTACTTTATGTAAAATTTTGTGGTTCAATATATAGCAAAAAAAATATATATATCATATACAGATTTCAATGTTTTATTGTCAATTTGTGATTATTCCAGTTTATTCTAATTTAGTTTTAAAATTAATTATCTATAGATTGGCTCTATTTTCTTACCGGAGAGACACAATGGCGAAAATTATCAGCATTTGATAAGAGATGAACTGCCCGACATTCTCTTTCCAGATGGCCAGATAGACGATATGCCGCTTATTCGCCGGCGAATTGCATTTATGCATGACGGATGCCCTGCTCATTTTTCCGGTAGAAATCAAAGTTTTTCAATCTCATAAATTCGCATAGCTTTCAAACCGTGTGTAATACGATTTAATAATACGCATTTTATACGCAAGCTTATCTTATTCCAACATCTTGTCTGCTTTACCCTTGCGAGGAAAGTTTATTTGTCTTCACGGCAAAATTAAAATATATTAAAAATGTAGATAAGTAAAATGTGATCGAATACAATGTAAAATATATAAAAACAGGTATCACGCACTCATAAAACAGAAAAATAAAACTGAAAAACAATGAAAAAATACGCAGTCAAGAAATAAAAATATAAAACGTAGAATAAAATTAAAACAATATATAAAAAATATTGTAGACTTACGATTCTATATAACTACTGAAAAATCTTAAAAACTAATAAAAAGAGAAATGATCATAATCAGTGGTTAGTCATTATGACAGTGATATCACAGTCGTCAATTTATCGATTTTTATATCTAGTCAAACTTATAGCTAATCTACGTAAATCGTTGTTCCTGGCAGCTCCAGATCGCTTACGGGGGCTAGGAGTCACGCTCAAGAAGGTATTGACGCACCGCCCTCTTCAATGTACTCTATGATGGGATGTGGCGCAGGGAGAGGGGGAGCGAGTTCCAGAGACGCGCGCCCTGAACTTGAATGGATCTCTCGCCCGTCTCATAGGAAACCGAAGGTAGCTTTAGCTCCGGCTGCACTCCCCCTGCTGGAGAGCCTAGGATTGTACTTCTCAAATAAATCAGCTAAATAGTTGGGCTCCCGCGTACGTGTAATTTTGTATAGAAGTAAGGCTGTGAAATAGAGTCTGAGAGACCAATCGAAGCCAACCGAGGCGCCTTCAGTACGGGGTAATGTGTTCGTCTCTTCTGACTCCAAAGATATATCTTAGTCCTATATTACTTAATCGGTCTAGTCTCATCCGTTGCTCGTTCGTTGCGTTTAAGTACACCATCGTGCAGTAGTCCAAGTGAGGTTGTACAAGGGTTTCGACTAATCTTTTGCAGAATGTCTCGGTGGTACACGGCCGAATAAACCGCAGGCTGTAGAGAGCTTTATTTACTTTTTTCGTAACCTGGTCAATATGCGGTTTCCATGTTAGTTTGCTATCCAGGGTAACACCGAGATTCACAACGTTGCTTTTGTTTTTCCAGCATTGAGAAGCAAGCCTGAGTCCCCGCCCATTCAGACACCATTTACGCCGCTTCAGATAATCGTGTAATATACCCTCCAAGATTTTATACTTGGTGGTGTGAAGATAAATTTGGAGGTCCGACAAGTATGTCCCGTAAGTCATTTACGTATAGCTAGAATAGTAGGGGGCCCAGAACGGAACCCTGTGGGACATCCATATTGGTTTCAAGCCAGTCAGAATTACCATTTTTGCAGGTAATAACCATCTGAGAATGACCTTGCAGATATGACTTGACCCACAGGAGAGCCGACTGGGAGAATCCCAGCTAACGGAGCTTTCCTAGCAGCTTGGATGGTGACACGGTATCAAAGGCCTTAGTAAAGTCAAATAATAGTACGAGTGTTATTTTTCTTTTGTCAATAGCCATACGTAGGTCGTCAGTCAGTTTCAGTAATGCTGTCTGGGTAGTGTGGTGTCTTGGAAATCCGGCCTGGACGGGGTTAAGTAGATAATTATTATTTAAATACTTCGTGATTTGGTCCTTGGAGAAAACAGAATAGCGCTATGGGACGAAAGTCCGAGACAATTAATAGATTTATCTTTTTCTTAAGCGCAATTATCTGTGCCTACTTCCAAGTACTCGGAAAGATCCCCAGAGCGAAAGAGGAGTTAAAAATTTTTGTTATATTCTCGCCAATAATGGGTAAGGCTTTCACTACTACACTTTGAGGAACTCCATCCTCCCCCTTTGTTTGCGAGGTGAAGTGAGAGATCGCAAGGATGACTTCAGTTAAGTTAACAGGTTTAAATGAAAAACCTTCCTCGCTTACAGTTAAAATAACATCCGTTGTAGTAACAAGTAGTTCTGCACATCCCGTACGCTTATAGCGTCTATGGGTAGTATTACGCTAATTTATGAATTCCCTCAGCTCAAGACCAAGCCAAGGAGCATAATTCTTTGTAATTCTTATAGTTTTTAAAGGAGCTAGTTGCTCAATACACAAATTTAAGTTAAAATTTAGGGTATTTAGAGCAAATCGTTAAGTGCGTTAGGGCAAATATAATCCTTTACAGGTGCTGGCACTACTCAAGTATTTCATCATTTTCGTCTAGGAGAATAAGGTCAATCCAGATGAAACACTTTGGCGTATGCCGGTGATTTGGGCCATGCGGCACAATTTGCAGGTTTAGGTTCTTGGTGAAGGTACGGACAGTATGGGCATCCGCATCGGTCGTCAACGATAAGTCAACATTCAGATCCCCCACTATGAGCTTGTGACTGTAGGTACCGCAAACATTTTTTAAAACCTGAAACATGTTGGTGTTACGTTGCACGGCAATGTGTGGGGCGTCTGTATATAACACCAATGAACACGGGCGCAGAGTCCCCCTGTTGTACTTCGCAGTAAAGATATTCAGGGGGAGAAGGCCTCCCCAGTTCTTCAGTATTGGACGATGCCAGCTTTGTGATTTTAAAATCTTTACGGACATACAGGGTAAGAGAGACAAAGAGAGGGAGAAAGGGAGAGAGAGAGAAAGACACAGAGAGAAAGAGAGAGAGAGAGAAAGAGAGAGAGAAGGAAAGAGAGAGAGAGAGAGAGAAGGAAAGAAAGAGAGGGAAGGAAAGAGAGAGAGAGAGACATAGAGAGAATGAATAGTCAGTAGTTTAGAGAACTCAGTAGTCAGATCACCGGACTAATCTTTTGTATCCGTGATTTCGAGCTATTGATCTTTAGTGCGCGTCGATGTCTTCTAATTCGTAATAACCGAAAGTAGTCGCGGTTACTCATATAGAAAATGTGCAATCGCGACGAGCTGCGAGAGTAACTACAGATTTTATCTACTCGTAAATTCTAAGAATATTTTAAGGGGACGAGCAGTTAAGTTTCACAGTCGGGGCGCTCTTTATCTTTAAAATACTGTGCACGCGCCTAATACTTGATTTTCGTTAAAGCGAGCTCATAGCTGGATATTTTTGAAATATTGAAAAGAATTGGCGATAACAAGAGTAATAGTATCTTTAGATGCTAAGATACTGCGACGTTGTTAAATGTTCGCATAACTCGGCTATCGCATTCATAGTTAAAAATTAAACATCAATAAGTTGATGAAAAATAATAATAAATTGTTTGAGAAATACTTAAGAACGCTATGAACTTAATCACCGAGAACCAAATTATTATACTTCTCACTATAATTTAATAAATAAATTTTTGAGAGACTAAGATTTTAACGCAGATGTGAAACAAAGAGTGAGACGATTCTATGATTTTTAAGTTTAAAACGTTCACAGAAACAAAAATTCCAAAATTTTTAAATGCAGTTTTTTAGCATTAGATTTTGATAAAAAAAACAAATGTTCAAGGTGCAATAATCCCTTAACCAAGTTATTATTCCACAAAATAATGCCAAAGACCACCCTCATGCGACCATACACAAATGCAAACATAGTGCACTGGCTCAAAGGACCAAAAGTACACTAATACTATAATAAACACCAAATTTCATTTTTGGAACCGATTCAGAACGTAGTCAGAAGCTCGTAAAAAATTTTCGACGTGAAAATCCATCTGGAACTAATTGGCCGAGGGGTGTTAAAGCAGTGCACTGACTGAAGGTACAGGAAAACGAGGGTTCAAAAAATCCTATCTTTAAAGTTTATGGATTTACGCTAAATTTTATTTTTAGCATCAGTTTAGAACGCTGCTAGAAGTGGTTGAAAATTGTGGATGCGAAAATCTAACAGGAACGTATCGCAGAGGAGGTGCAAAGATGACTAACAGAAACATTGGCTAACTGAACCGGAAGTAGACTAAATCGAAGGATCATAAAATTCTATCTTTAAAATTTATGGGCAATGCCAAATTTTATTTTTAGAATTGATTTAAAACATTGCCAGGAGCACCTGAAAAAATTGTCAACGCAAAAATCCACCCGAAACTTATCGACCAAGGGGTGGAAATGGGGTACACTGGTCGGAAAAACCGAAACTAGACTAAAACGAAGGATCAAAAATACAAAAGTAAGAAAGAAAGAGAGAGAGAGAGAGAGACAGGGAGAGAGAGAAATAGGATACTGTGCATATGTCGGTCTGCTTTGCGTTAACTGGTGAGTTTTATGTTGTGTGTTTTAAAGATACTAAAGAATGCTTTTTACTTAATAACCGAAAACAAAATTATTATAATTCCTGTTGTAATTTGGTAAATAGATTTTTGGAAGAATAAGAGTTTAAGAGCTGACATGATTCAGAGAGTGAGCCGAATCGGCATAATAGTCCACCCAAAAAATAGATAAAGTCAATTATTAAAAGAAAAGTTAGCGTCATAGCGTAACTGCCACTTTCCGCTTGAACCTTGTGCGTCTCAGCTATTTAGGCTTAAGACTTCTTCAAATAGCTAACTAGCTTCCTATTTCACGTCTACGTAACTCACTTTTTACCGCGAATCTCCCGGTTACCATAGCTGAAAATTATTTTAATTAATTGACCCGCATTACATAGGGGTGTAAACGTATAAATATTCTGCAATAGCGAGCTTATCGTTATGTACTTTACGAATAATTTAAATGAGGAATATTTTTTTATCCACAAGTATTCACGAAAGACCAACTCGATATGAAATATCTTAAGGACATTTAAAAATGGAAGTTACTGACAATGAGTTATCCAAATCGCCCATTACTCTCATATTCAAGTAATGAGAACGCTCATTTACGTTAAAGCTCAATTCGATGCCGGCTTACATTAAAAAAATAAAAAATTTATTTATGTTTTTCGGATCTTCGAACAGCAGTGTAAGTGAAACGGGCCCTCGCGTAGTAGCGTAGACTGCGTAGCCCTTACGCTCTCCGTAGAGTATCTCATCGTGCCATCGTAGGTTACTCTAACGCGTCACCGGGGGCGTTTAAGATATGCTATACCGTATCTCAGATGCACCAAAACGACTTATTGAATCTATGAATGGCAAGCTTTTAGTAAACGCAGTTTAAAAGTTTCTCGTTTAATATTTTCTCAATCTATGAAAATGAAGTTATAACAATTCCAAATGAAATGTTGTCTGAAGGAGATATTGTTGAAGAAATTTTTGGAAATGAAATTGATATACAGAATCATGATTTTTACGAAAGTATAATTTTAGCTTAAAAAAATATTGATGTCATTAAATTAAATGAACAAATATTATCTAAAATAAGTGGATCAGTAACAGAGTATATCAGTATAGATTCTGCAAACGATACAAATAGAAGTTAGATACAATATTACCAATAGAATTTTTAAATACACTTACACCCAATGGTTTACTTCCACACAAATTGCAATTAAAAGTAGGGGCTGTAGTAATGTTATTTAGGAATTTAAATTTAAATAAAGGTTATGCAATGGCCCGAGATTAATTATTATATATTGTAACAGGGTTAAAATTAATAGAATTATTCCGGAAGCTCGTTCCCTAGTACACGGTGCCGCGGGTGTCAATCTAAATCTCAATTCCCGGTGATGCGCTTCCGGTATCTGCCTGTGCACAACGCAGAGTGTTGCAGCACTCTGCTTTCTGAAAGAAATGTGGAAGGTTGGCTTTTATCACCGCGCGCGTAAAGGGGAAATGCGCGCGGCCGGCTAGTCAGCTCTGCAAACGACCAGCGGATCGTTTGCCCGCGGAGGCGGCGGTAATCGGGAAAAGGATGGTTACGTACGAAAGGTCGCACGAATAAACAACGCGAAGACTTATAAGTCGTTAACACATATATTGACAAACTTAATAATTCACAACAACGATACACAGGTTAATATTAACCGCGATTCGCGCGCGACCGTT
Organism: Torymus tubicola; assembly: GCA_035583055.1. Classification (NCBI taxonomy): domain Eukaryota; kingdom Metazoa; phylum Arthropoda; class Insecta; order Hymenoptera; family Torymidae; genus Torymus; species Torymus tubicola. The sequence goes on from JAWWEQ010050086.1 coordinate 6,310, forward strand.
GTACCGCGTATACTCTACAGTAGGTTTGCACAGGCGACTCCGTGCAAGCCTTTCACAAAAAAACCGCGAGCAGAAAGTCTGAAAACTCACCGAGATTCGCGAGGAAGACGATGTTTCGTACTTCTCTCTCTCGTTCTCGCGGGCTGCTCGCTCGCTCTGTCTCTCTCGTACTTGCGGTGACCGGCTCGCTCGCACCGGCTGGCACTATACGCATTCGCTTGCTCTCTCTCTCTCTCTCTCTCTCTCTAACGCACGTGTATGGGGACCTCTCGCGCCTCCACTCAACACACACTAACGCACGACTCACGTACACGGACGCGTAAAAAAACTTGAGGAGAGCGGAGCACGCACAGAACACTTCTCTACTCTACGAACACACAAGTCAAGATGGCTACCCTGACCCGTTGCATTCAAAGGCAGCTTCGCGATATCGCGACGGTCCTGATACGCGTCACGATTCCGAGAATCGTACTTGCGCGCGGGCGCTCACGCGACGCGCGCGAAATTCGAACGCGAATCGGGCAGGCGTTACACCCTCTCGCCAGACGCAGCGTAGGGGCCCATGAGCTGCTCTGCTCCTTCTGGCCGTCGAAGTACCTGCAAATCCTAGGGAAAGGTCAGGGTGAAGAAAGGAGGGAAGACTAAGGATACGTGTAGCCGTTTTATTATCCAAAAAAAAAAAAATAAAACACATCTCGTAAAAAAAAACACTGGTAAGGCTATGGCCTCTCTCCTGCCTTCTTCGGGGCATGGCCCCTAGCACCGCCTGGAGGAGCGCCTGGGCGGTGGCGAGCGCGGTTGTGGCAATGCTTCGTCTTACGCACCCCCGGCTCGCCACACATATAGCATTTGGGCACTTGTGCCCTTAGCTCCTCCAGAAAGGCACGCTCCTGTCCCCGGGCTCTTGCCGCCCGAGCTTCTTCACCCGAGAAAAGTCTCTGGGTGGATCATCCACCCCATCGTGACGGCTAGATTCCTCGCTGTCGTCAGACTCTTCCGCAGAGACGTAGCGCTTGAGCTGTTACGCATGGACAGGACGAATCGTTCGATCATCGACACCTTTGATCTCATAGGTGCTTTCGCCTAGAATCTTCACAATCGTGAATGGTCCGGCGTACTTCGGGGCCAACTTGGCAAATATCTCCTCAGCCGCTGAGGATAGGATTTTGTTCTCCTTCCATACACGATCGCCTAGACAGAAACCAGAGGGTCGACGCCATAGCTTCCTCTGCCCGCTGCTCTTCGACACCGCTATCGACATTCCGCTTCAAAGTCGCCGGCGGTTCTGGGTGTCGGCCGTAGTTGAGCAGGGCAGGACTGTACCTGGTGGAACTGTTGTTCGACGTATTATACGCGAACGCCAGTTTAGCCAAGTTTTTATCCCAGGACTTGTGATTTTCGTCGGCATACGACCGTATCATGGTTTTTACCGTTCGGTTCACGCGTTCGACTGGATTGGCCTGAGGGTGATACGGAGGCGTATACGTGTGATATATGCCACTTTCGTTCAAGAATGCTTCAACCGCGGCATTGTTGAACTCGACTCCATTGTCGGACAAAAAGACCTCGGGAGCTCCAAATCTCAGGCAGATTCAATGATGGAGCTCCGTGGTGATGGTTTTGCCGAGGGCTCGGCGTATTGGTATCACTTCAATCCAGCGCGTGAACAAGTCCTGGAATATTAGAATATATTCGTGGCCTTTTGCAGTTTTAGGTAGTGGCCCCATTAGATCAGCGGCCACGACCTGCCACGGATGCTCTACGATTCTGCGTCCCATGAGTCCAGCTGGAGCGCGTTGCTCGACTTTGCACTGCTGGTAGATCTGGTACTTACTAGTGTAGTTGGCAACATCTAGAGTCATGTTCGATCAATAGTACTTGCGCTTGACGCGCTATAACGTTTTTCACGTCCTAAGTGGCCAGCAGTTGGAGCATCGTGACATTCCCTGAGTACTTCCATCCGCTTCTCTCTAGGAATGACGAGCTTCCATGCATTGTTGTCGCCGAAAGTCTCGTCTACGACTTCATCAGGAGCGTACTTATACAGTCTCCCCCCGACAGTTTGAAGGTGGGGTAGTCATGCGGATGTTTCCGCACCTGCTTCATAGTCAAGAGGTAGCAATGATCGCTTGTCTCTTGCTCGAATTCTATCGCAAAGACAGCTGGCTCGTCCTCTTCGAACATTCTTGAAAGGGCGTCTGGTACATTATTTAATGCTCCCTTTCTATGTTCGACTGTAAAGTTATGGTTTTGTAACTCCAACGCCCATCTGGCTACTCACCCAAAGGGTTTCGGAGATCACGGAGCCACTTCAAACTGCTGTGGTCCGTGACCACCTTGAAGTCGTAAGCTTCTATATACGGACGGAACTTTTTAATTGCCGAAAGAATTGCTAGGCATTCGCGTTCCGTCACGCTATAATTCCTTTCGGCTGCGCTCAGAGTTCGACTTGCAAACTCTAGGACTCGTTCATCGCCGTCAATTATTTGGTAAAGCACCGCTCCGATGCCCGTGTCGCTCGCGTCAGTCTGCACCACGTACTGCGCGTTCTTCACCGGGCGGTGGAGGATCGGTGCTGAAGCTACCAGCGCTTTGACATGTTGGAAGGCCTCTTCTTGTGTCGCCGTCCACTCATATTTTCGATCTTTCATCGTTAAGTTGGTTAGTGGCTCGGCGACAGTGGAACAGTTTTTCAAAAACTTTCTATACCTCGAGGCCATTCCTAGAAAACGTCTTAACTGTCGCAGATTTTTCGGCACTGGGTACTCGAATATACGCTTAAGTTTTTCGGGATCGGGTTTAAACCATTCGCGGTTTACTAAAACCCCGAGATATCTGACTTCATCGCGGCAAAATACGCATCTTTCGCGATTTATTGTGAGGCCTGCCTGCTTAATTCTGTCGAGCACCTTTTTCAGAACCTGCTTATGCTCCTCAAATGTCTCGGTTACGGTAATGATATCGTCGAAATAGGAGTAAGCGAAAGGTTCGAGTTCCGAGCCGATGACTTTGTCCATCAGGCGCTGGAACGTGGCTCCGGCGTACGAAAGGCCGTAGGGTATCCTCTTGAACTGGAAGAGCCCTTTACCTGGCACCGTGAAAGCAGTGACTTCCTTTGAATTTTCATTCATAGGAATTTGATGATACGCACTGCTGAGGTCCAATGTGGAAATATATTTTGTTTTTTGCAATTTGCGCAAAATACTTTCCATGAAAGGTAACGGGTAGGCATCTGGCCTTGATACCGCGTTGACCTTTCGGAAGTCTACGCAGAAGCGAAACTTCCCATTGGACTTGCGTATCATCACGACTGGGCTTGACCAGCCGCTATTCGAAGGTTCGATAATTCCTTCGGGTAGCATCTGTTCGACCTGCTTGTGCATCTCTTCCTCCAATTTTTGAGATAGGGAGTAGTACTTCTGCTTGATCGGTCGAGCTAAGCCTACGTTGACTGCGTGCTCGATCCAAGAAGTACATCTTATAGGTGCCAGGTTGTCTGCGACTAGCTTTGCTGCTATAGCTTCGACTTCCTTACGCTGGGCTTCTGTAGGATCTGCCAACCCTATTGCTGAAATGGCTATCATGCCGTTTGCGGTAACAGAGGCTACCTCTAATTGGACCTTCTTCTTGTTGCCATCTTTGAGATGCAAGTTATCCTTGGTGTCTAAGACGGCTCTGAATCTTCTAATAAAGTTCGCCCCTAGGTAGCACTCTGTATCGAGATCGGGCATTATCGAGCAGGGCTTGTAGATTTACTACAAAATCTCTCGTAAACTCGTCACGGCCCTACATCCTGGCAGCTATTTGGGCTTGTATTCGCTGTTGCTGGTCCCTACTCCCACCGTACCAATACTTGATTTCTTCCGCGAAATCTTTGTACGATTTCCAATTCGTACGATTATTTCGAAACCAAGTTGCTGCTACGCCTCGTAGGAGTTCTGACATAGACGACAGCACTTCGTCCTGTGTCAGATTGGCCAATTCTCTGCATTCTTCGATGCGTGTGAGGAAGAGTGACACACTCTCCTCTGGCCCTCCTGAAAACGTTACTGACCATTTCCGTACAATCTGGCCTGCGTCACGATTTGTCTGTGCAGCAGTGTACGGCTGCTCCTCAGACGAGTTTAGGGTAGAGGCACCAGTCGCCGTGGGCGAAAGAGTTCCGTTTCGGGGATTTCTCCTTCGGCTACCGGCATTGCGTTGTGGGAAGGGACTGCTGCTGTCAAAGTCGCAGGTATAAGTTGAATTTTGGAAATTCACATGCTGCGGCCTCTGAGTCCGGTCTGAGTTAGAGTTTCGAAGACACTCCAACCGAGTACTCGAGGCTTTAGGTGGAATTCGAGCTTCTTGCAGACTTTGAACTGTCCGCTTTAGTTCGTCCACCTCTTTAACCAGCATTTCAATCACGGGGAGCAACGATTCCGCCGTGATTTGTCCCTCGCCAACGCTAGTTTTGCTTTCCTCACGGGGAAGCTGATAGCCTTCGATTTCTTGTTGCCGATCTTGCCACTGTTGGCATAATAGCTGCTTTAGCTGATTTTGTGCCTGTCGCTACTCTTCTTTTTGGCGACTCATTAGCTGCTGCCTTCGCTGCTCAGCTTCGAAGGTCTGTCTTTGTTCCAGCAATCTGGTTTTCTCTCGTTGCAGAGCTTCCAGTTCTCTGCACCTGCTGCAATTCTTCATTTCTTCGCTGCTCTTCCCGCAGCTCTTCTTCTCTTCGCAGCATCTCTTGTTGGTGCAGCTCCCCTTGCTGCGCTTCGAAATCTAGCTCCATTTGCTGGACGTTGTGCTGCTGTTGATGCTGCGGCGGCTGGTAATTCTCCAGACTTGTATCTGGCAGGGCTGCGGCGATGTCCTGGAATTGCTTGGTGGGTGCTGCGGAGCTTCGTTGTTGACCATCGGGTCCCATATGGTCGACTTTTTTTCTTGTAATTTTTCGTAGAATTTAACTATATTTTTGAATAATATGATTTTTTTTAGGTTATAAAATGATCTTTGCCCATTCTGGGATTTATACAGATACTTTGTACACATGAATGAATGACAGTGTACACATACAGCTTTGAAAATACTTTTATTGAAAAACTAAGAAAATTTTACAAAAAAATGGTCTCTTGTGTTTATCGTGAAAAATGCTTCCCTGAGGATTAATCAATTAATCAAAATCGGTCAAAAATGCAAAAAATGCTAAAATCACCATCTTTGACCCTCTGCCATTAAAAAACTAGAAGTGAAAAAAATCTGAAAAATTCAGCATAACATATGGGATGGTTACGAAGCGATTTAGGTGATTTTAAAAAAAAAACAATTTTTGACCTCCCGATTCACCAGAGAACTGCCTATATATATATACAATAGTTTATGTGCACATCGTCGCGCGCGCCAGCGTGAGTACATATAGCGACTAGTTGTTTCCGACTTTGATGCGATCAATTTATATACTGAGAAGAGAAATACAAATGCGATTACGAGGAAGCAGCTAAAGCTTTGCTGCAGGTGTGTGTATACACCATGTACACATCTTATTTGCAGCAGGTACAAAAAGGGTGATTGATTAAGCTGATAAATCAGCTGATATGTGGTATAAGGCTATGTACGTATACAGATCATCACGATGCTCGTGTGCATCAGTACGCATCGTATATCACTATCTATATGGACTGTTTCACGTGAACTGAGCAGCTCAAAATTTTAAAATTGTTCCTAAATTTTTAGAGCAATATTTCAATTAAAAAAGTTATTACACATCAAAAATTCTTATTTTTTTACAATTCTTGGAGAAAACTCAACTTTTGTCATTTTTTTACTCAAAACCCTGAAACTTTTTGTATAGAACATTGATTAGCAAAAAGTGTGCATTTTACTTCTAGAATGTAGTCATATTTTTTTTATGACCCTTTTTGAAAGTCTCTGATTAGCTGCTTTTCAGTG
>JAWWEQ010050087.1:0-12238 GCA_035583055.1 Torymus tubicola
TTATTTACCAGTTACAAAAAATTTACATAAGTAAATCCCATTGAGGTAAACTCAGTTACCTGTACATAGGCTGGTATTGTACAATGTATATAAATATATGAAAATTTATTTACAAATATATACTTACTAATATAGCCTATTAATGTTTACCAACAGAACTAGCTTAATGTATACAAAATTCGTACAGGAGAATAACGAAAACTGCTTGTGAATAGTTATTTAGTTGTAGTTGCGAATGACACGCTTTATGAGCAAGTTTTGTAATCAGTCAGGTGATGGAATGAAGAGCTCTATGATGAAGCATGAAGCAATAATAAAGAATTGGTAAAGAACAAGTATTTGTTTTATTATTAACAAAAGGAATATCCAATATTATTCTTTTAGGCAGCTGTCCTAGAATAACGTTGTCGAGAGGTATCTCCTAGAATTCCAGTGTGAAGAGTGAAAGACTTAACTTCGACACGCGTAATCGGATACTTGACCGTAGTTTTTGCTAAGGCATTTGCATGTCCCAGTAAAACACCTGGACTTAGCTTTACGTACGATGAGAGTTGTTTCTTTAATTTTGACACTGAATTTACCATCGTTGGACGCATACATTAAGGAAAATGCATCTTTGCTTCGTACAAGGCGTATTCTCATTTCTATACCATTGACAAGCATTTTATCTTGATTAAACACGTCGCAGTGCAAATGACCAATCATATCCACGGATTTCCCTCCATATGGAAATTTTCAGACGTATCGTACCATAGCGTTGTAGTTGAATGCGAATCTTTAGCTGCCGGAGAATAATTTAACAGCGATTCGATATAAGTTCTGTAGGGATAGGCGTTGTTTGGGGGTGAAACGATTTTCTGATTGAAAAAAACATCAGCTTGAAATATGCAGAAAATTGATGACTGGAGCGACTTTTAAGTTTTCCGCTTCGCCGTCTATTGGTTCAATCTTTGCTTGAATGTAGAGCATCGTGTGTACGTGATCTATGTAGTGTTCGCTACCACTTGATACCACAAACTCTATAGGTGCATCTTCTTCGTCGTTGAGCGTTGATACGGGCTTGTAGTGTAAAAAACTGCTACTCTCTATTGAAGTTTGAGTCGCCGAAAGAGACAAAAATGACCAATTCACTGGACAAGCACTCTGTTGGATGCGAATGTAAGAACGCCATTTTTTTCTATTTCAGTCCGAAGATATCGTTAATATTTCTAAAAGTCGGCTTCTTCTTCTCCTTTTTTTCTAGTTGACGTTGCCACCGCTTTTTTTTACAGTTATTTTCTCTTATTTTTTTTCTTTTTCTTTCTGTCGGAAATGCGAACTAAGCCGCTTGTCTTTCTCAACTGAGGTTTCGCGCGCATCTTATAACCCGAGCCTTTCATCATCCCAGATATTTTTTCGGCTGCTTTCCTTTTCAATTTTTTTCCAATTTTTTTTGCTCTAATCTTTACTGCTTCTTTAAAATTGACACCGTTACTCGCCACGTCATTAACAACATTTAATCCTGCTCGTATGTTTTCTTTCCCTACGGCTTTCAGTCCACTCGATATGTAAGGCAGCATTTTCCGAAATAATCCACCAAGCCATGCCCCCACTTCTCGATCTCTTTGAAAAGTAGAGCCGGCGAAAACACTTTTAACCCCACCCCCGACTTGCTCGTCGTATTATTGAATATAGTAACTCATATTGGATATATTTTTAGCGGTTGCGTTTGAAATGTAACGACACCGTCAATGTTCCATACTCGAATGGTACAGGTTGACCGTGTTGATCTCTTATATCAATTACTATATTATGGAAATTGTGATAGAGTAATGGAATGTAATGTATCGGAGCAAAACGCTGCACATAGATATAACCAAATTTGTAATTTGAATCCGTGACTGAAACTATTCGCAGGAGAGATGCTTGAGTGTCACCGACGGTGTATAGCTCACAAATGTCCGTGTAAACGTACACTTGATCATGGATAGCGCGAGACAACGAAATAGAGCAAGTACCCGTAATGCTTCTAGTGCCATTGTTCACGGTCGTGAACATGCCCTCGATCACAGGATTTTCAAAACTGAAAATACGACAGAATTTATTATTGAATTCCGTCACAGGAATCACTTCGCAATCGCATTTTCGTTTTATAACGTAATATCCTTTACGGTTTTTTGCTGGTTCCAATTATTGATGCCGATAAACCTCGTTCGATTTGTTTATCTCTTCAGCTAGCTGTTCGATGTTTTTATAAATACCATCGGGAAAGAAGCCACGTCTCTGCTCACTAGCTTACGGTTGTCGTAGGAAAAAAAGATAAGAAGCTTCAGTATTTTGTACGTGTGTAACAAGGCACATAAATTTCCGCTAAACCAACTAGCCATTCACCATCCAATCTAATTTCACGCTGTAATAGGCCGGTCAAATTAATCTTTTTTTTAGGAGAAGACTACAGTGTAACATACAAAAACTGAGCATAGGAACTTCAAATCCGACGCGCTCGAAATTTTTTTCATTTCTCGGTAACTAATTGACGTAAACCCTTCATTTTTTTTTTATTTTGGGTAGCTCGCGGAAATACTAACATATGGCATACTCATTTCCCCAAAAAATTTTATTTAACAATACTTAATTAACAATAATTATTTTTATTAACTTTTTTTTCCATTTGTCATAAATAAAAGATGAATTAGGATGTCTACTACTAGTTAATGAAATAATAAAAAATAATGTATTTGTTTTGATAAAATCATTTATTGGACATTTAAATATCACTTAAATGGTTATTTTACGTTTTTTTGCTTTTGTTCGGCGTAATAAAGACTCATTCTATTCTTGATTTTGTTCTTCTATTTCTTCTTCTTCATCTTCATCTTCTTCATCATTCGTTTTTTGTGAAAAAATGCCAGCTTTCCAACGAACCTACTGTCAATTATCTACGATAAATAGTCGAGCCTCAATTGCTTTTATTTATAAAAAAAAATTACTTCTTTTTATTTTGCGTTTTGAAACAAATAAATTTGAAAATTCGCTTAGCTATTCATTGTTTGTGAAAGTAGAGATGTTAAACTTTCAAAATCCGTTTACTGGATCCTCGTACGACGTCCTACGGCTTGGGAAAAATCACGCAAAAATGCCCGAAATATAATAAATAATTGCAATTATGCAAAAACTATTAAATATTTTTAGCTAAAATTTTAACTGCTTATTAACTACCATAAGAGCCATACTTTAAAGAATGATAAAGCACCTAATGACATTTTTAACAGAGTAATAAACAATCGTAAACATAGCCTTTTTAAGCGGTGTTTTCGATTTGCAGATAAACAAATTAACTAAATTTAAATCTGTAAATTGCTTTTGATAGATCTTTTTAATATCTATAAAGTTTACCTTTAACTTTTTTCTGTAACGTCAGTAGTTTTTTTGTCGTAGTCAACTGTCAGTAACAAACTGTTTTTCCGAGCATTCAATTGTTAATTAAAAATAGTTGCCATATAAATTTTTATACTCACTCACCGGACTATTGTTCCTTATGACCTTCTCAATCATATCCGCTTTGAAAGGGTCGGCTTACAGTTAAGTTGCAATAAAAAATTAATTTGACTGGCCTTGTAACGCGGTAGGATTCTCTACACGTAATATACTCGTGCTACGCACTTGCAACGGTTTCACGTCAAAGAAACTCTGCTGTCCGGCATTTGACAGTGGCACAAGGGACGAACACTGGCCTCAAGCTTTCATTGTAGAAAGCTTAAGCTACTTTCTACTTGAGCGCCCCTTGCTCGATGGCACTGATGCCAACTCCGGTGCGAGAACGATCGGCTGCTGGTTCTATCTAGCCTTACCTGTAGCAGCCGGTTCTCCCGTACAACACCGCTTGTTTACACACAGATGCTATCTTTCCCTCTTACCTTCCCGTTACCGTTGCTCCTCCAAGAGTCGATGTCCTCGGCTAACTGCAGCTGTAAAAGGGTAGAGGGCGGTATTCGGGAAGCATGCACGGGTCGGGCACTCTAAATAAAAACGCGTGACGTAAGGTATAAAATAAAAACAAGAATGGAATTTATTCAAAAAAGTCAAGTCACTTAGCAAAAGCTAACGCGTAGGCCGAGACTTTTACGGGAGCCGGTGCGCACCGCCGGTTCTATCGCTTCGCTAAAACTACGCAACAGGGCTCGATATGCCGGATTACCTCACCGCGAGGTAAACGCGGACGCAACAATATAATCGGTCAGAACGAGTAGTTAGACGGGACTTACTCGGGGCTGGCCAGCAATCGCAGTCGCAACGCACTTCGAGTCCGCGGGGATGGAGTGAATCCTCGCTGTCCCCGCTAGCAGTTGAAGTTGCCGCATCTAACTCTCTGTATTTCTCTCGTGGTTGGTGGCGGTCCTGTGGCGGCCACCCTTGCATCGGTGGAGGTGCGACACGGCTGTATCTCTCTCTCTCTCTCTCTCTCTCTCTCGATCCGCACACTACACGGCATTTGCACTTGTCGTCTTCGCGCAACTGTGACAGCGCTCACTTCTCGCATGTCATTCCACTATCACGCACTCTAACATGTCTGCTACACGACTACAATACTGCCTTCTCGTGGTCTGCTTCTTCTCCGTCTATCTTGTTCGAGCTCCGCGCGGCGCGCTATCGATCACGATCCAAATAATTGCGCGAGATTCGAATCTCGCGACGCTGTATATATGATTATTCGGACTTTATACCAACGCCCGTTACAGCCTATAAGTGCGTTGTGTAACACGTGGTAGTATTGTCGTTGAAATACATCATGCTGCTGTTACTCGACAACACCATGTAAAATTCATCTTGGTTCGCGATTTTTTTAGATGCTATCGAGATCGCTTGCCTTTATCCAAGAGTTAAATTTGTTAGGATATCCTAAACACTTGACTAGTACTTGCTTATTTGCTTCGCGACCCCGCTTGCATACGATACGTTCCACTCTAAATTTTTGATGGTTTATAATACGTTCTCATCCGACCAAAACAATTTCTTCCGTGTAAAAAAATCCATCGATAATTTCTTCGTTTAAGTCTTCGAGAACATTCGTGTAAAGATTCTGGTGCAGCGTTACCCTCTTAATCTTGAATACCTACTCGCTGAAATTTTGTTCATAACCGCGTTCGAAGGCGTTTTTAGTCCGACTGATGCAAACAAAATCAGCCACCTTGAATTTAGCCACCGCACCGTTCGCCCTCTTGCAGTCGTTTCTCTGTCTAAGATGCAAGAGCACGCTTTTGCAAATTTTCACGGGTTTTAGCAGCGTCGTACTGATTGGCCTCGGATGGTTTCATATTTTTTCCACTGTGCAACGTGTGGTTGTAAGTATACACTATTTTTTGTACAACATCGATATACCTTTTCGTATTTTCGTGCGAAAAATATCGCCACATACGCTCTCGCAGTGTTCTGTTGAGACTCTCGACTACAGCTGTTTTGACATCGGGATTTCTCGCAACTCTAAATTGTATGTCGAATTTTTTTAAAAGACCTTGAAAAGCTGAACCAACGAATTTTTTGCTACGATCGAATTGTAAACGCACGGGTTGGGTTGTCGTGGTTTTGCTCGGTCGAGGATTTTTTCGAGCGCTTGTTTTTACAATTCCAGTTCCTTTTAAATTACTGCGCTGCCCAAATTTTCCCCAACACGAGTTAAGACAGAGTTTTGCCACAGAGCGCATACCAGCATTTTTTTCGATATTTTCTTACTTCATTTGTATACCCTCGTCTCGCTCGTATTCGATCGTATTTTATCTTATTGTTTCTCCTTCTCTTGTTTTATAATGCACAGCAATATTTTCCGCACGCCCTCCGTAGAACGCATCTCGCGGGTTTAACACCATTTTGCTTATTAACGGATGATTTTTCAAGTAATACGCGATTTGCGGATTTTCAAGTTTACGCTTGTCAAATGTACACTCCCAAATTTCGCGGACCTCATAGCCAAGTGACTTTATTTTATCGATCTTTGCACGTGTACTTTCGTATACCTCATTGTGAGTTCTATTGTAACCGGTTAACTTATCGCGTTTCTTTCCAAAACATCGCGGACAGCCATGTGTATAGCAACCTTGAAACTCGAACACTATACCTTTTTCCGAAATCGCTGTACTACTGCTCGACGATGACGCGATTGGAATTTTTGATGGTCGTAAATATCCATCTACCAAGAAGCCTTCGGGTAATCTAAACTCGCGAAAACGGATTACGTGAATAATCTCTTGACCGATTTCGCGCTCGCACATGAATAGCCACTCGACAGCTTTTTGACAGTGATTATCAGTGCGTCTGTAACCAGCAGGCGGGAAAATACAGATGGTGCTTGGTTTGAGAAAATTTTTTCTATACAAATAAGAGCAAGCTGAGCGATTGTAGTTGCGAAAACAAAGGGGTCGGTGTTGCCAATATCGAGAAAAATTTTTCGGAATGCTATACACGCGCGACGTAAAATTTCGACGTCCATGCGACAATATTCAACGATTTCTTCTTTAAAATTAAACACATAGTCACGCTTGTTCTCATCGTACCACTTAAATAAATCTGCTCTCTCATCGTTACTCATAGAATTTGGCGCATAAAATTTCGCATCGGGCAAAGATCCTACGTACAATTGATTTTCAAGAGTATTAAAAAGGTAAGGAAAATAACCCTTTTTACTACTTTTCGGCAAGCCAAAGGCTGTAGAAAGGCGCTCTCATCGTCGGATACTGAAATTGTCGAACGTCTATCATTATTTTCTTCATAATTTGCTGCGTGAAGTATTTGTTGTTGGTGTTTCTGTTGTTACATTAGTTGACGCGCTGCTGGATTTTCACGCCCACTGTAGTTCATAAAAACTGTTGATGCATCACTGTCATCAGCGAGAACACTATCCAATGCTTTAAAAAATGTTAAAAACAAATGTATAGTAATTATCATATTTATCATAAAAATGAGCACAATTTTTTACTTACCACGCTGTTCTCTAAATTCCAACATCATGTCATCGAGAACATTGCTTTTTCCACGCCTATTTCCATGATAAATTCACCCGCTATTCGCAATGACGAACGATTATTTCGAAAAAATTGCGTGTAATAAAAAACAATTATAGTTAGAGTACACCCTATAAGAAAAAAGTTACGTTAGTTCGTTTCGCCGAATAACGATATCGTATTACTCACAACGGAAAAATTGTATACAAACGTAAGACGAAAAAATATGACTTCTTTGAACGCATTAATTTTTTATTATTCCAAATAATCAGCACCGAGCAAATCATAACGTTAATATTACATACTATTGCTATAAACATTCTGCCCCGAATTTCAATTGTAAGACGAAACTCAAATCACGCGCCGGCGAGCAAATCTTACCGTTGATATTACACACTATCGCTAAAAACATCCTGCTCCGAATTCGAATTGTAAGACGAAACTCAAATCACGCGCGAGATTCGCATAAGCCGGTGCCCCTTTATGAAATATTATTCGGTGCGACATATTAAAAACACAAGTCCCTAATCTCGATCCAATATCACATATCTCTTTTCGGAAGAGGGCTGTTAAAATTAACGGACGAATAGAATCCCCATCCTGACGAGTAGGATAAAAATGTAAGGGACAAGTGACAGAGACATCAGTCGACCAAGTCTTCACCATAAGCTGATACAAAAAATCTTTCGCTACTTACTAGGTAATAGAAAAGCTTGAGAGTGAAGAAAAAGTCATAAAAAGGAGAATTAAAAAAAATATTGTAAAATTTACTACGATAAAAAGCAACATTGGAGTTGATAATAGAAAGTTGGATTATTTTTATAGACTTTCACTTTTTGTAAATGTCTAAAAAGATTCTTAAGAATTTTAGAAATAAAAACAAAGCACAATAGTTATATAATTAAAATAATTTTTGCCCACATGGGTGTAAAGTGCGTACGTTCTATAAGATTTTGTAGGAATATGGTAAGCTGTTATGCCTCTTACGCGTCAAGTAGTACTTTATGCCCGCGGCTGAATATTTTAAAAGTTACAATGTGGGCGTAAAATGTAATTTTACACGCAAGATACGACAAATTGTTTGACATCAGTCAAATCAATTGATATGGGTACTTGACTACAATAAACTGATTTGAGTACTTTCTTGTGTTTGATTTATATAGAAAAATAAACAAATTTGAATACATTTTCGAGAACAATTATACAGGTTTTGGGAAGTAGTTTGCATTACGTGACTATTGATAATTGATTTCACAACTTTTGTTTGTTTGATTTGCAATGATCAATTTGAATGTACATCATTATTATACATGGATAGATTATAAAGAAATAACGTTTATACTTGCCTTATTTTATACTTTCATAGAAAGTTTTATATTAACAATATTATTATTTTTCTTATACTTAAAAAAATTTTTTTTTAATATTATTATCCGTTAAAACGAGAGATAACAAAGAAACGAGGTTGTTAGTAATGATTGTAAACTATTTTGTGAGAGAATGTGAGCGAAAAAATCGTCTATTAATATACCAAACGTCGGATTTCACGTTATGAGCTATAAGAGCTGCAGTAAAAAATAATTATAATTTAATTATAATTTAATTTTTATAGCATACTAGTGGAGCTGATTTGGGAATTTTACTGATTGACGTACTAAAGAAATCTGAACTGGAGCCAACGAAGATTTATTTTGAAAAAATAACAGATTTATTTACTCTGATGAATCCTTCTCCCGAGAGACTTACGTTTATCCAAAACGCTGTACGATGGAGCATGAGTGGTTTATACTGTAAAAAAGGTCATCCTGATTTTCATCAGAAACTGGCACAAATTTATTGGCGTGGTAAGATTAAAGAAATTATTCTTTAGCGAATAAAACAATTTTATCAATACAAAGATATAAATATAATATAATAACACTATATTTTGTGAAAAGTTATTTAATTTCTAGCCGGTAATGCAATCACTAATTTGATATTAAATAAAGTTAAGCGTGGATATGTGCGGTTATCACTCAAATGGGTGTTCTCACTTCTGGATGATTTTGTCTAATGGTTAGATTTTAACCTGCTTTTCATAAAATGAGCGAAACTGTTAAATACATTATAGTATTTACATCTTACAGAAGGTGACCGAAATATTTTGAATGAAATTGTTCTATCCCGCAATTGAAAACTAGAGGCTGTGCCTCCTGCATGTCTCACTCCTCGCTTTGCTCGTCGCATGTAAAAACTTCGTTTTTACATTATAGACACGACCGCATTACTCAAGAGTGCATCTGATTTCTTTATTTTACCAATTTTTTTTATTATTAATATTTAATGACTTACTTCATGTAGAAATGTTAATTTAAAAGATTAATTAATTTTTTTAATTATATGTGTAAAAAAATTAATATTTCTGTGGATTTTAAACATTTCAAATCCTTTTTATAAGTTAAGTTGCAAGAAATCAATTTTTTTATATCAGTATGTTAAATAGTAAAAAGTTTTTTTTTTATTACACCTACACATTTTCTTCTTATATCAATTTTACGTAAGATCAAATTTTGATAAGAGCGAAAAATCATCTATTTTTATCAATTTTAAATATTTAAAATCCTGTTTATGGATTTAACTTTTAAAAGTAAATGGTTTTTTTTTTTATTTTCGTGTTAAAGTTAATTTTGTTGTATGAGAGCAAAAAACAATAATTTTCGGTGATTTTGATTTTTAGAAAAATAAATAAATAAATAAAACCCAAAAAATGAATTGATCTTTTTCCATTCTTATATCATATAAAATTTAAAAAAACCGACCAGATTCGTCCACTTTTCCGACAGTGAATCTGGAAATTCGATTACATGCAATCGTACAAACTAACATACATTTTAAAATCATTTTGACACATTTATTCTATATTTCAAATTAACGTTAAAATTAAGTAGAAGTACTGATTCTATTTAAAATTAAAGAAGTGTACTGCATGGGCGCTATAAGTCTAGCCGTATATAGAGCCAAAACCGACACGCCTGCCGACGCGGTTGTTATCGGCTGTCACTGCGACTGTTGGGCGCCCCCTCTCACTCCCCTAGCCTATGTTTACTCACGGTCTCTCTCTCTCTTTCCCTTTCGCTCTCTCGCTCTCTCTCTCTCTCTCTCTCTCTCTCTCTCTCTCTCTCTCTTAGATAGATATAAAATTTATTTGTAATACTGTACAAAATTTAATACGTAGCAATATTTTAAATAAATAAAAATGTGATGTCACAGTCGAGGCTTAATACTAATAAATACTATATTATATACAAGTAATATATTATACAGTTACCATCTATCGGTTAGTATATAAAATAGAAAATAAATAATAAAAAATTAGAAGATATAAAAAATAAGTAGTACGCAGTCAAAAGGTGAAATAAGTGAAGCTGTCAATGAGTTAGTGAGTCAATATGTAAAATATAAGTTAAATAATAAAATAAAGGAGAAAACACGAGACGCAGTTACAAAATTAGATTCACTCTCACACACACATCCCTTAAATACATTCATACCACTAAAATAGTTTATATGGGACAGTACAGGAAAATAATAAATTAACATTTAAAGCGCTTAGTCGAGGTCGGTGAGGTACCTTTTAACTGCCAATTTGAACCTACTGAAAGACTAGAAGTTACGAATCTCAGCAGGAAGAGAGTTCCATAGGCGCGCTCCCTGTACCTGAAACGACTTCACGCCATACTCTTTCTGTGTGATTGTTCAGAAGTGTCATAATATGAAAAAATTCTTGCTTTACAGCAATATTTTTCTGACTCTAAATTATTACTTCCAATATTACTTCTAACCTCAAAACTTACGATCCAATTCGGTTTTTCCTAAGTTCCCTCTAAAATTGTTTTATTTGTTGAACTATCATAAACTCTAAGTACTCTATCATTTAAATATATGATAAAGCCTGCATCAACTAACTTTCTTAAGGACAATAAATTTTCAGAGACATCTTTTGCTGCAATAACATCAGTCAACTGAAGAGTTTTTCCTTCAGTTTGTTCTGTTTGCAACAAAAGATTTTCTCTTCCATCTATAATAATGTCTGCAAATTCATTTTTATTTGCACTCTTTATAATTATAATTCCATTCTCGCACTTTTTAAAATCGATTAAAATGAAACTCTTATTTACAATGTGATCGGTTGCTCCCGAATCAGCAATATAATTTATTATTTCTTTTGACTCTAAGGAACTTTTTGCAAAATTAATCTTACCTGAATCACATTGTTGTTCCCTATGTTGTCCTTGATTAGGTTTAAACTCTTTGTTCCCAGACTTGTTTTTATTTTTCTTGAATCCATTTACTCTTTTTCCAACTCTGTTATTGTCTCTCTGTTCATTTTTGTCCTTTTTCCTATTTTTAGAATCTAATTCGCATGTGTTACCTCTATGATCATTTCTGTTTAAATCATTATTATTAGGTCTCTGACTATTGTTTTTATGGTTCGAGTCACGCTTAGCTTGAGGACAATCGGCAGATTTATGAGTCTTAACGGCTTGGCAATGATAACAAAACCATTTTCCACTGTTCTTGAGATAACAGTTTTTAGCCCAGTGTCCTACTCCGTTACACCTGAAGCATTTTTTCTCCGATAACTGATTCTGATGCATCTGTGCTCTTTGTACTCTAATCTCTTCTTGGGCATCAGTTTTCTTTTCTGCTTCTAATAGCAACAGAAACGATTTTATTTCTTCTAAACTCATTTCTTTAGAGAGCGTTTGCCTTTTTATTAAATCGGCATTTTTTAATTCAGGAACTAGCGAAGATACTGCCTTATAAAATGCTGATCGTTTCTCTTGTTCTGTAAGAGTTTGAGCATCATCGCAGGCTTCATACTCTCTAATAATAGAATCAAAACGTTCACAGAAATCATGCACTCTTTCATCTTTTCTCATTTTTATTTGATACAGCCGTGCTCTTACAGAGGTGTGAGTCACATTAGCTTCATATTTTCTTCTATCTTCTTAACTTCTTTAAAATCTCTATTGGTTCAAACTCATTCATAATTTTTTTATGATAATTTTCATCTAATAATAATAATAATATCTCTTACTAGACTTTTTCTCTTCAAGATGTTCGACTTTGAAAGATGTTCTGGACCTTTCACAGCTGGGTCAATAATATCTAATAAATCACTAATTATTAAATGAGATTTAAGAAAATCCATCCAAACATTGAAGTTTGATTTCTGTGATAGTTTATATTCTCTTTTGATGTTCACTTTTGAGTTCAGAAAT
>JAWWEQ010050088.1:0-12237 GCA_035583055.1 Torymus tubicola
TATATATATATAATACCATTCTACTGAAAAAATTATAGAAGTTCATAAATAATATTTTGACACAAGATTTAACTAATTAAAATGTTAAATAATACTTATATATTGTTTCGCCGTCACTGCATTGACTCATAAGTCCCTAGAGAACAATCTTAAATTTTTAAAATCTTATTTAAAAACTATAATAAACTTAACATTTTATTGGAAATTAATTATTTACAGACATTACAAAAGCAATTGAAAGAGAACGATAAAAAAATTAATAAAGAAATAATACAAAAAAAATTGGAAACATTGAAAGATTGTATCAAATTAATATATAAAAATGATGATTCAACATCTTGTATAAATTATACTCCCGATGAAAACGATATGCAGATATCAAAATCAAAACAATTGGAAACAGAAAAGAAATACAATGTTAAAGAGCAAAGTGATAATTGCCAGTTAAAAAGCAGTACTCGTGATAAATTTAATATACATAGTGAAAAGGTAATAGGATTAGAAAACAGTTAAAACTAGAAAGTGAAAGAAATGTTGAATTAGACAGACAAAATCGTCTGTTAAAAAACAGTATTAAAAGTAGTTTAAAAAAAGATGCGAAGATTGTACAAGTAGAGGAAGCACTTCAAGAAGAAAAAGAAAAGAATTTGAATTTTAGAAAGAAAAATAGTCACTTGAAAGAAGCAATTAAAAAAATGGATAAGGTATTAGATGGTAAAGATAATGAACTGCAAACCAAAGTATACGAACTTTATAAATTAAATGAAAAATTGAAGAAATGTGGTGTCACAAAAATCACTGAAACTGCCAGTAAAAAGAAGTCATCGACTGTATATTCTTCTACGAAGCGAGAATTATTTCCGATAGGTAAGTGCTAATTTTGGGCACGCGTGCATGTATACATGCAGAAACACCCACGTGTGAACATACACCCACATCCTGGTAGAAATGCATTTAGGATTTGTCTATTTCTTAGAACAAAATATTAATATTCGATTTACTTACATATTTTCTCGTGTATGAAAAGGCATTAAAGTACAATGAATGGGTTTTGAAAATGTAAACAAATGACATTAACTAAAAAAGCATTTGGTGTAATCCTTCTATGAATAATTCAGTAAAACTTTTATTTTCCAACCTCATTCTGTCTCTCTCACTCCTTGCCATAACAGCAAGCCTTTTATTAGCCACATTCAGACCACAGAATCTGATCACTTTTTATATCTGTAAATGACTGAAAAACAAACTCGTACCTGTCTGCTATTTTTCAATCTAGAAATTGGTCAAATAATACAGGAAAAAGCTTTTCATTTCGAGTTAGAATCGGGACAAGAGAACTACCTATTTTATAGCCATTACCAAAATAGTCAGTTATTAGCTATAAAATGTTTTGGATTTCCACTAGGGCACGGGCGTACACACACATACACACCCGCGCACGTACACACGCATAATACACACATGCATGTTACAATTGTATCTTAATTGCAGATAAAACAGTTTATTCACCTAAAGATAAACATTTTCACAAGTAAATGCAAATCGAGAATGCGACGAAGTCTGTATTGGAAATTATGACGATTCCTATGAAAAGTCACCTGTGTTTAACAGCAGTACAAGTAAAACAGCCAAAAGTGTTGAGAATATTTCCTTTACAAGTGGGTTTTTTAATACAAACGTAGATGCATATGCCTACACGGATAGAATTTTTCAGTAAAAATGGCTATGAATTTCACGGTAAAAATTACTCTCCGAATCGTAACTGTGAGACACTCGGACGTCTGGTACTTTTTGTGATGGTGCATATTGTAAATTTCACCGAAACATAACGGTAACAATAGTATGTCTGAATACCTAACCTTATTTTAGAAACGTTGTCTTATAACACATAGTTACGTATCGAAATATGAATATACTAAATTATATCAATTTTTGCATTCGAAAGTTATTTAGCGCGTAAAATATTGTATAAATTAAAATTTTTTAATAATAAAATCACAACTTTGATATGATTTCTCGGTACATGTGGTATAAAAATCTGTTCGAAAGTGGTGCATAAGTCGATCGAGTCCCGCACCAGTATCCAAAAGTACTATTTATATTAATTATTTATTTACTATTAAAAATGAATTCAAAAAACACAGTTTTAAAAATATATTTTATTAAAACCGAATTTTTACAATAAATATTTTGCCGTTTGATACTTTAACTTTATATTTACTGTACTGTAACGAAGGCGTAGAGTTGTGGGGGTACCGGTCGGGCAACGGTCCGTGATATTTGTCACTGCGTGCATGAGCACATGCCATCTGCGCCTGATACGGCAAACATGTCCTTTAGATTAGTGTAAAGTCTCGGCCTGCGTCTTTCATCACTTGTGCATGAATCTTCATTTTTTATTACTCTGAATAAACGCGAGTGGATTTTAATTAGCTGCTGTCGATTGTGCTTATTTTCATTTGCCCTATTATTCTAATTCTCCTCCCAAATACCGCCCTCTACCGTACGCGTGCCGCTGTACTTGCGGCGCATAGTCGTAGAGAGTAGTGCGCGCGCCGCGAAACGGTAAAGACGCGCGACTCAAGCCCACTCTGTATTGCTACGCCGAGAGGGCCTCTCTACAGTTGCGCCGGAGTCGCCTGTGCCCCCCGTAACATGTGCTAATGGCCCTGGCGTGTGCCACGTACGTATAGCCACTTAGAATCACCCCGCAGCCAGTTCTCTTAGTTCCCCCAGGCACCCCGTTACAGTACATCCAGAGACTTCTTTTGGTAACTCATACCACTCTCTTTTAGGACTTTTGATTTCATAAAAATCAACGAGTGGATCTAACACTGCATCAGCATGCACAATTGCGTTAGCAGCGCTACCACCACGCGGGTCTCGTTACTTATTGGAATGCCAAGTAAAATTTACAGTGCTGACTATTAAAAATTACTGTGAAACTTTGGTAAAATGTTCCGTATATTGCTATAATTTTTATCGAACGTTATGATAAAAGTTTTGAAGTACAAAATTGACAGTGTAATTCGGTAAAATTTCATGATTGAATAGTAAATTTTCTTAGGAGTACTTTAACAATTGTAGCAAATGAAAAATTCTATCTGTGTACGTATACAAACATAATAACAAATATATTAACTTCATTTTATTTATGTATTTCTTATCGTTTTATAGAAGATTTAACTTGTACAGATATGCATCATCGTTCCGAGACATATAAAAAAAATGAATGTATACAATCACAAGATGAATTATGGCAATCGCCTTCTTTAATTACTTCAAAACATCGTAAGAAACGCAGAAAAGTATCAGCCACGGCTTCAAGTAAGTTTTTAGCTCCAACTTACACATATGTACATATGTACAATTCATTCCCGTTCGCATTAATCCAAGAATGATATGTCAAAGATCGTGCAAATTAACACTTAGATACTAGCTCTACATACTTCGCTCGTAACGTCGCTCGGTAATACAACCTTTTTTAACCCTTTGTTAACCCTTTTTTCTACATACCTCGCTGCTGACGTCGCTCGGTAATAAAGCCTTTTTTAATCCTTTTTTACTTAACCCTTCACGTAATCCTTTACTTAACCCTTCACTTAATCCTTTACGTAGTCTGTGGGATAAAAGACAGGGGGCTGGCTGGCCGGACGGACGGACATTTGGCTTTTTAATATTATAATAGAAAGATGTATAATGGTAATTTCATGGTAAAAATAACTCCGAATCGTAACTCCGCGACTCTCGCACGTATGATACTTTTTGTGGTCGTGTATTAAAAATTATGAATATATTATTTAAATTATATGAATTTCTGCATTTGAAACTTATTTACCGCGTTAAATACAGTATAAATTAAAATTATTTATACCATTCTAATCTCAAAATCACAACTTTGGTATGTGGGTGAGTGGATATGACTGAATGTAGTACTACATCAGTGTGTACGACTGCGGCAGCCGTATAATTTAAAGTGCAGACTAGTAAAATTACTGTGACATTGAAATAGTTACTAAAAAAATGATATCTATGTAAACAGTAGAAAATTATCATTTCATGATTTGATTAATGATTCCTCATTTCCCTTGCAGTTTCATGTGCTTCCAAGACGACATATAATGAAGCGTCATAATGCTTAAAGTTACAGAGTGAAATAAAGGAAAGGGAAGAATGCGGTGCGTCTGAGAACACGGAGAAAAAATCGATAAAAAAGAAAGCTAAAGCTCATGATTATTCCGAAGAAGATGTAAAAAAATGGGAACAATTAGAAACTACAAAGCCCCATGAAAATTTTTATGAACAGACAGAGGATGGCGAGGTATGCATACAGATTGTTGAGCCAAAAAAGGATCCTATCTCATTTTTTCGCTTAGAAATAGATCTATCTAGTCAGCAATTGAAGAAGATTCCAACTAGGTAACGCAAATTTTGAGAGATACTTGAAGGTGTATGTGTCTGACTAGATTTATGATGATAATTTAATAATTACTGAGCAGTAATTTTAACTAGCAGCTCTGGCTATATTTTCGTAGAAAATTATTTAATTTTCAATATAAATGTAGTCAGAGCTAAAGCTTAAAGTTGCTATGTTTATCCATCGCTGGCCGAAATAGCATCGTTTCCATGTGACGAAAGAAGGTAGAAACGTTTCCTAGTCATAAAATGAGATAGAACTGTTTCCAAACGAAAAAATTAGATATGACTTTTCCTGGCCTTACCAAAAATACAGCGTTTATATGAATTATTCGTGATAAATTGACATTTTTATAGAAATTATATTTTACATACTATTTACTTTCAAAGAGTTGAAAATTTATATAACATTAAGTTATTTCTCAGTTTTGAAGATATCATTTTCAAATTCGATCCTAGTTCTAAATTAATCAGCGTCAGCAATACAGATTTACCGATTATTGAACTGAACCGTACAACTTTGGAATTTCAGTTTTTTATAGGGTTTGTAGTTTCCGAAATGTTTGTATTCGTTGAGTGATTTCAAATGTGTTTGAAGTTTGCAACGTTGCGACTCCAAGGAAGATTCAACATGCTAAAATTTGGGGTTTCAAAATTTTCGCGAAGCACCCAGAAAGAATCCTCTCAGCCACCCCTA
Organism: Torymus tubicola; assembly: GCA_035583055.1. Classification (NCBI taxonomy): domain Eukaryota; kingdom Metazoa; phylum Arthropoda; class Insecta; order Hymenoptera; family Torymidae; genus Torymus; species Torymus tubicola. The sequence goes on from JAWWEQ010050088.1 coordinate 5,114, forward strand.
AACCGTCAGAAAATTTTAAATCAACGGCGTTAGATATTACCAAAAATTTTCTTGTCGATATTTTGTTTATCGCCTGCTAGCAACATAAAAAAGAATCGCTATTGCCACAAGTATCGCGGAACGACCTTAAACAACACTATCTGCCATCCCTTGACCGTAAAACAATTTTTTTGTGAGTTGCTGGCAGACCAGAAACCAAATATCAACAATCAACATCTTTGCAATCTCAAACTGTGTAGTAAGTAAATGTAACGTTCAGTTACCAAACGGATCGCGAAGAAAAATGCTGACACCAAACAAACCAAAAAGTATTGGAAAGTAAGTATCCACGAAATTTTGTAAATATTTTTTCTGTAATATTATTACATTAATTACTTTTGCGTGAGTGTAGGTATGTGTGCGCGTGCGGAGCATGTACATGATTGTGAGTACATGCGGACTTGTGTGGTCAATCAACGATTCGACGCTAAATATACGGATGAATTTCATAATACGTACTTTAAATTAATGTGATTGACTCATGTAGTGCGCATGCGTCTAAGTCAGGAAGTCGAAACGTCTTTCAAGTTAGGAGGTACAACGCGCGTTGTTCAAATCTCTGTTAACTTAAAATTATTGAGAATAAATGTTTTCAATTGCAAAATTACACACCGATTAATAAATTAAATAAAAATGTTATTTTTTCCATATATTATTTCCATTATTAGTTTAATACGTTTCAAAAAAATTTCAAGTATCACATGATTATCATGTAATCATTGTTTTTCTCATTACAGATTGTTACGAGCGTTATTTACGATCACACAATTTATTGAAAAATAATTCCAATGATAAAGATAGAATCAAATCTAAAGATAAATCAATTAGAGGTTGGAAAAGAATTTTAAGTAAATACATCAATTATCTTATAAGTACGGAACTGAAACAGAAGGAAAATCTAGATTCTGATTCAGATGATTAAATAATTAAAGCAGAAATTTAAAAAAAGTTGCTTCACTACTTTAAGTAGTTTGATTACTAATAATTTTATAATTATACGTTGTTAATTTTCTAAGTTGAAGTCTTTAAGAGCGGTGTTTGGCTCAGGCGGCAAAGTGCTTGCTTCCCAAAACAAACATCGCTTAGGGCTCACGTTCGATTCCCCGTCATCGCAAAATTTTTCGGAGACATTCTTTCAAAAATGTTTTTCGGATTTTTTCGATGGCGAAGGGCGAACCTGGTGCGCGAGGTTGGTGACTGAAGCTCCCGTATGCTATATTGATTTCACAACTTTCCTTTATTTAATTAGCAGTAAAAAACTTGTATGTACGTACGTATAATTTGTTCAGCATACAATGATTCAAAGTAGAAAAAGAGTTTTTCATTGGTATTTTTATTTTATTAGATTTCTTTTCATATATAAATCATAAATATTATTATTTTATAGATTATACAGAAAAAACCGACGATACTTGCCTTATTTTATACTTTTGTAGAAAGTTTTATATTAACAATATTATTCTTGCAATAATATTACAGTCATGAAAAAAGTTATTACCAATTGTAGATGAGTGCTTATTGAATAGATGAGACTAGAAGAAATAAAAGGAGTATACAAATTGTGTTGTTAGAATGTACTTAAAAATTTAGCTTTTAAAAATGTGTTGATTGTTTTTAAAAAACCGCTGCCAATTTATTGTTCCGTAGTAAGCACTCATTAAAGTTTTCGGTACTCAGTTTGACAGATGTTGAAAGAGAGAGCGATAGTGAGAGGAGGGGGAGGGGGAAGAGAAAGAGAGGGTGAGAGTGAAAGGGGGGAGGAGAGGGAGGGAGGGACAGAGGGCAAGAGAGCCGGGGAGAAAGAGGGAGGGAGAAAGAGTTTTTATTACGTCATTGTGAAATATTATTTCAGAAATTTTTACTTCATTTTTATTTACAACTTGAGGTTCATATGATGTAGTATAAGAAAATTCTTGTAGTTTTACTATATTATTGCTTGTAATTAATTCTGCTGATTCTATTTTATTTTGAAATTCTAATTCTTCTTGCTTTGCCATCGATAAATTTTCTATTCTATCAATTGATACTTTAATTTGATGTTCTTTTGTTAATACTTTATTTTTAGAAATATCTCATATATCTTAAAATTAAAAATATATACAATATTTAAATAATATACATAATTCAATACTACCAATGTCAGGAATCAGGTTTTTAAATTTGCTTTAGGTTGAAGTGAGATGTCTAATGCTAGCTTCTCCTTATTTTGTTGTTTCATTCATAATGAAATCTAAAAATAAGAGCAATTAACGTAAAAATGTTTGACATAAACATATTTATTTTTCATTTTAAGAAAGTTTGGTAATCAAGAAACTTGTTCTTAAAAAGGTATTGTTTATTTTCTAATTTTTCTATTGATCGAATCGGATACCAACATATTCAAAGTGAAAGCACTCTATCTCCCAGTAGTCTCCATCAATTCAATCATTTCTGACACTTTATCATAGTACAGTAGAGCGTAAAGAGAGTAAGCTTTTTTCTTCATGTCGAATATCATTATCTGAATCACTTGACTCACCCCTGTATTGTTTATCTAAATCATTTTCAGAAGCAGTAACTACTATCTTTCATTATTTTCTAATTCACTTTGAATATCATTATTATCTGAATCACTTGCCTCGCTACTGCTTTATTCATCTAAAATCTTTTTGGTATGTTACGTACGCGACGTATTTTGCCAACGCAACCGACGCACACTTTTAACTTCGGTATTCTTAAGGGTTCATACTACTTTATCACTTTCAAAAAATCGAAACTTTTTTTTTAATGGATTTCGAAAGGAAAACATATAAAAAAATGCTGTGTAAAAATTTCAAAACGATCTGATCACTGCAAGTGTGTTTTGTTGATTTTAATTTGGCTCACTCTACGGCATGTGGCTCGCGGCTCCAAACTTTAAACGCGTTTTACTCAAAACCACTTTTTTCCGGTTGGCGTGCCCGATTTTTCAAAAAGTATTCAACCGATCATTACCAAATTTTGACCACGTCTTTGTCACATGTATGGCTATCGCCGGAACTAGGATTACGTTAAAATTTTAATTTTAACTATATTTATCAACCTAAAAAAGAAGTAAAAAAACACGATTTTCGAAACGATTTTTTTGAACAGTCGGAACTTTGTTATTTTTGCATGAAACTTAATTATCCTAGTTCTGGCGATAGCCACAGTCCTACTGAATCTAAATTTTTTGAATTTTGTATTTCCGATGATTTCTCGCTACAAAATCACGCACGCCATCAACATCCATTTTTTAGAGACGCTCAACTGTTGTCACAGTTGTACATAAATAAGCAATATAAAAATAAAAAAAAAATTGTTTGCTATACCTTAAGGGTGCCTTTATTAAACTCAAAAAGATTCATATCGATATCTATTATATAAACTATAAAAAAAATTCATAAATATAGCTTAAATTTTAAGCGTGTAAAGTGGTATGAACCCTTAATTGCGAAAACGCTTGGATAAACATTTTTTATTTAGTTCATTTAGGCAATGAAACAAATCATCGCATTCGAAACGTCAGTCGGAGCTAAGACTCTACTGGAAACCCATCGTAAATTTTATCTTGTAAACTCCATCCGGGAGTATTTAATTAATAAGTGTATTGTTTTAGTTCGTACAATTATTGTCATCTAGAATCAATCAATAATTTAATAAAAGGTTCAGTTCTCTACATTTGTAAAGTTATTATTTCATTTGACAGATCCCCGCATCATAAAAGGTAAGAATATTTACTTCAATAAAAAAAACCATTAACAAATAAAGTACCAAATTTCATTTGTTACGGACTTTATAAGTATCATTTTCTTTTGGCAGTTGTAGTTTATGTTGTTATATTATTGAGATTTTGTTGAAAAAGTAATGAATCATAGTATAAATGTTGAAAATTTTGCTAATATATAAAATCTTGCTAGTAGCTGATAATTGCATTATTTCTTTCACTGATATATCAACCTTTGTCCATTTCCTCATTATTTATGATTTTATTTCTCATTAGAATCTCCATAAAAATTTTCTAAAAACTTATAGTTTTTTGTAATTCCGATCACTGAGAACAACAACTCAATTTTTTTCTTACACAATTCACTTTGATTATTTAGTATGTAACGGGGTTCCAGCTGCATATAAAGCGACAGCTGGAAGCCGTCGCGCAAGGCGGAATTGCCGATGAACGGCGCAGCTAGGTGTGCAGACGCGAGCACTCTCGCTGCTCCCGTCCGTCGGCTGCTGTCGGCTCGTCTCGCCGGCAGCCGCCGCGCACTTACCTTCCGTGTACAACAGTCCGCGACTTCGTCGCCGCGGACCCTCTCTCCGAGCGTGACTCGTCCCGGCCGCTCGTCACTGTGCGTGTGTATCGTCGCACACGCACCCGCGTAGGCGGCGGTATTCGTCCCGCCGATGCACCTGAAATAGGGGTGGGGAATGTGCGCGAAATAATCGTTTCGACGCGGCTAATGTTGGTAAAATGCCAAAGCTTTATTGCCCCGGAGGCAAAGCAATTACACCGGATATGTTACACGTGGTTGGTGCGCCCGCGCTCACAACTAACAGTGCCATATATGCGCGTCGACGCACACACGCGAGCACACGCACCCAACACGGCCTCGCACCGACGGTCGTCGATCGCCGCGTGCGACCGACGAGCCTGCCCGCGTCGGTGGACCTCGGTTACCGACAGCGACTTCCTAGACCCTCGCGTCCACGGGGAAAGCCGGTGCTCGTACGCACGCTCGCGGCCTGGCCAGGCTTACCTCGCTTCCTTCTGTCGCGATCTCACGCTCCTTCAACGGGGATGAGCGAGGTCCCGGCTCAGCTGCTGTGCTACCTTCCTCTCGATCCTCTCCCTCTATCTCTCGTTCTCTCTCTCTCTCTCTCTCTCTCTCGCTCCTCCTGTAGCGAATGCTGGTCAAAAGGGGCCGGTCTGCAGCGCGTCGACTACAAACACGAGCTCCTTCTCTCCTCGCTGCACCGCACTCACCACTGCACGCGCACCAGATCGATTCTCTCTCTCGGATCACTCGCTCGCGACATATTTCTACGCGCTGGCCGTTACAAGTATATTAAAAGAATGTTTTTGTTTTTCTTGCATTTATCATTTTCCTTTTGACTATCATTGTCAAATAAATTTAATGTGAGAAGATCATAAAACTTTTTTAAATGTTTTAAGAACTACAGTTTTAAGAAATACAGTCTGATACATCAGATGGTGTGTTGCATTATTTTCTTCAATTTCCATATTACAACCATCAATATTGACTTCCAAAGATGTTTAAACATTATTCACACTTTTCGCAACTTCAAATGAAACTGGACATTTTCCGTAACTCTGTTTATGTTTAGTTAATATTTCATTTTTTAAATAAACATTTCACTACACTGAAAGTCGTTCTTGATTAATCACCCGGGTCTCACAACTTTAATCAGAACTAGAGATTTTCTATAACTCTGTTTATGTTTAGTTAATATCTTTTTGAAATAAATGGTTCACTATACTCTTAAAGTCATCAATAAGAATTCTATTATGAGCTTTTAGAACAATAGCTTTAGTAAAGTTTAATCCATATCTATATAAGTATATACTAAAGAACATATAAAAGTTGCTAATAAATAATAACATTAGAAAAATTATAGCACTATTACAAATTATGACAAAAAAAATTTTAAAACCTCTTAATAATCTCTGATGGTAACTTTTATCATCTTAGTTGCAAAATACCATGGGACTTCATGAATGTGCATAATATAACCTCAGGAACTCCTTGAACCAATTCAAAGCTGGATATTTTATTTTTTGTTATAACAATAATAATACACAAAACATTAATGTTTTTCTTTTCTTGAACTCCGACTTCTGCCCAAGAACTTTCAGTATGATCTCATATTTTAAATAATTTCATTGTACATAAGTTTAAAATAATGATTATATTTGACATTAGAATCTCCATAAAAACATTTTGTAGAACCTATAGTTTTTGCCACTCCGATAATTCAGAACAAAAATTTAATTTTTTTCTTGCACGATTCGTTTTTCATATTTTATAAATTAGCTAGGTCATACAATCTTCGCAAGTTTCTATGCGACTTTCAACAATTGCTGTGTTTAGAATTTTTCGCATAACTCCTCAGTATTAGATTATCATTTTCTAATAGTCTAATATTGTATTAATATTAAATTAGAAACTTCTTATTTTTCTAAATTTGTCTTTCATGATTTGGTCTTCCTATTTTTTCTTCGTTATTGCTTTCAACACCAAGAACATCTGTATTAGATATCGTTGTAGTTTCAGAATTTATTACAACTTTAAAATTGTTGTTGAATTTATCTTCAATCTGGTTATCAAATTTTTCACTGTTTGTTTTCTTTGCGTGTATCATTTTTTCACTATCACTATATCATGGTCAGATAAATTAAATAGGAGAAGATCATAGAACTCCTTTAATTGCTTTGAAAACTGTATATCAGATTATGATTGTGTTGCGTTATTTTTTTTTAGTTTCCATTTTACAAACATAAATATTATAAAGATGTTAAAACATTATCCACGCTCTTCACAACTTCAGACAATACTGGAGATTTGTGGGACTCTGTCTATGTTTAGTCAATAACTTACAAACTTTTTGTAGGCTTAATGTATGTATATGTATTAATAATTTTTTTAAAACTTGTAGAACGACAGCTTACAAAAGTTTAATCGATATAATCCAAGGTCGCGGCAGCGGCTTGCTTGGCGAGTAAGGAACGTAACGTGACGTCTAATGCAGAAGTAAATATGACGTATGAGGGATTCATCTGAAAGTACTTTTTACATACATTCTATCTGTAAAAAGTTTCGTGGTGAAAGATGTTTTTGTATTCGATTAATCAAGGGTCGAAATTAGTGACCGTAAAATCAATTATAAATTTTTTTCCTTCAGCCTACAGGGAATTCCTGGGGGGAATCTATTGGATACTTTTTATGCCTCTACTTGATGTCAAAAAATTTAGTGCTAACGGCGCACTATGGAGAAAAGTGAAAGATTTTGTGTCAAAATCAATTAACTTTTGTTCTAAATGAGATAGAAAGGCGATCAACGTCTCAAAT
>JAWWEQ010050089.1:0-12230 GCA_035583055.1 Torymus tubicola
CTCTCGTTATTTAACTCTTCAACTATAATATTTGCAGCATCATAACCTTTATAAACATATTTATACAAATATTTCACAGACTTTACGCTAGACACTACTTCAACATTTAGCCTTCTTTCAACCTGCTGCCTTGACCCGCCTCTCTTCTCAAAGAACCTTTTTTTCCAGTCTTCTTATTCTGCCTTGTTTTCCTTCCTTTTTAATATCTCCCAGCATTCTCTCCTTAACGAGTCTTCTTCTGCCCCCGATAACTTTTTTTCAAACTTCATTGCTGTCTTTCCTGTTGATTGTACTATCTTATTCCTCTTTGTTTCCTCGTGTAGTATATGTCATGGCGTCACCCTTTCTATTTTCAATACCCATTTAAGGTATTTATTCTGAACTCTCTCCACCTCCTTCCGTTCCTTCCACCCCCATATTTCCGCTCTGTAGCTAATTATATTCTTTACCATCACGTCGAAGATTCATATCCGTCTTGTCCAGTCCTCTTTGAAATATCTTTCTCCAATGCCCCACATCTTTCCTACCAGTATATTTGCTTTTCCTGTGATATATCTTATGTGTTTTGCGTCTCCGTTATCGCTCTGCAGTTTGTATCCTAGGTACATTGCCTCTTTGACTTCTTCTATCTTTTCCTCTTTCCACTTAAAAGTTGTCACCTTTCTCCTACGTCATTGTTTCCTAAACTCCATTATCTTCGACTTTTCCACGTTCAGTTCCAATCCCTTCTTTTCTATATATTTCCTGAACCTTTTCAACATCTATTCCTAGCTATTCATCTAGTCTATTCCGTAGCACTTCTGTGTATATTTTATATCCGGTATCCATTAAGGTGATTCCTCTATAGTTTCCTACCTCTTCTTTCTTTCCCTTCTTGTAGATTGGCTTTTTTCTTCCAGTTTTCCATTCTTCTGGGAATTGCCCTTCCTTCCATACCTTGTTTAGGCATTCTCTGAGCTCTTCTTTTACTTGGCCCATTCCGATTATCCAGACTGCGTTTGGTATATCATCTCTTCCGATCACTTTCTTCCTTTTCAGTTTTCTAATAGCATTTGTTATTTCTTCTTCTCCCATTTCTCCTTCCAGCTTTTTCCTGTTCTTGTTGCTTTCTTATCTCCTCTTCTCCTATTTCTGTTCCTTCTAGTTGTCTTTTGAAGTATTCTAGCCATTCCTCGTCTTTTATTCCTGCTTGTATCTTTGTCTTTTTTCTTTTCGTTCCTATCTCGTTTTATCTTCTTTCTTTTCGCTCCTGTGTCTTTCTATCTCTTCCAATATCTTTTCGGACCATTTATTCTTCATTTTCTCTATCCAGTTTCTATAGTTCTTTCTCTCTTTTCTGTATTCTTCTACCTCTAGTCAACTCCTTTTGCATCTTCTGAGTTTTCCTTTCAATTGGCTTTTCTTGTCATGGCATGACTTGTCCTACCATTTTTCCTTCTCATTTGTGTTCTTCCTTGGTTCTCTCCATTGTATGGTTTTCTGCATCTTTCTCTTCAACTCCGTCCAAATCCGGCTTTTGCTCTCTTTTGTCAGCTTCTCTCTGAATAAATCTGTTGCTTTCTCTGACCAATCCATTATCCTTTCTTTTTGTTTATTTTCTTTCCTGATGGTTCTTTTACTTATTCTCACTATCAGTGGCTGATGGTCTGAATCCGTATCCGTTCCTATTTCCATCTTCTCTATTATATCTGTCCCGTCTTCCTTTGTTATGACAGAATCTATGGTCGATTTTCCTCCTCCACCTATGTATGTGTAATCTCCGTCTCCTCAATCCTTCTCTCCTCCGTGTATAATGTGCAGTCCCATCTGTCTTATCTGCTCCAACATTTCCTCTCCTTCCCTGTTTTTTACTTTGTCTCGACTTGTCCTATGTGAGCCGTCCTGTCAGTCTACCTCCTTCTTCGGCTGTCCTTGCGGTGACGTCTCCCCCTACTATAAATGGGGTAGCTTTGTACTTCTCCGCCTCTACTTCTATGCGGATCCAGTTTCTCTTCTTTGTTCTCTCATGTACGTTACTACTATCCTCATTTCTCACCCTCCTATATTGGTCGTCTTTCTTAGGGTCTCGCCCTGTCCTTCTCCCCTCTCCTCTTCTACTTCCTCTTTTATTATTTCGATTTCTTTCCTTATCGCCAGTAGCATTCCACCTCTGGCTCTTCCTTTCTTTCTAGTTCTTCTCGCTGCTATCCTCTTCCAGTTGTACTCCTTGAATTGTCTGTTCAGAATTTTCTCATTCATTTCATCTAGCCACGTCTCTGTTAATCCTATTATTTCGAATCCCTTCAATTCTTTCCATGTGTCCTCGCTTAGTGATGATATTCCTGCGAAATTCCAGAAGATGATGTCCGTTGTTTTCCTTTGGTTTCCGCCGCCGGTGTTCGTACAAAAATCTTCATCTGTCTCTTATCCTCTTTTTGCAGCCACTATATATCTCTTCTCCTTGTAATTTCTCCTTTTTTACCTTCATTATCGATTCCTTTTCCTCTTCCTCCTTACATTCCGCTCCTATCATGTCGACTTTTTTAATTTTCCATATCATGCTTTGACTCCCATCTTTTTTTCCAGACATTCTTCTAGGTCTCCTTCCTCCTTTATGATCTCCTGCTCTATGTCTGCTATTAGGATGTTGTGTTTTCTACTTGCCCTTTCTTCCTTTTCTCTGGCTTTATCTTGCTCTTTTTTCATTTCTATAATTTCCTCTCTTAGGTTCTTTATTTTCACTTCTCTAATCTCCTTTTCTGTTTTTAGCTCCTCCCTCAGCTCCACGATTTTCTCTACCTCTGCTTTTTTATCGAGTTCTTCTTCTATTTTGTCGTTCTTGTCTCTAGTCTCGTGTATCTGTCCTCTATTCTTTTGTATAATTCTCTGTTCTGTTTCGTCGCTTTCTTCACTTCATTTATATCTTCCTCTATTTTTTTAAGCCTTTTCATATCCTCTGTTATTTTTTCCAACATTGCCTTTATCACGTTCCGTCCTTCTTGATTGACTCGCATTTCTACTTTGTATTCTGAGTTTTCTGTCTGCGACTCTGTCTCTTTCCTAGTACCTAGTAACAACAATAAATTTTAATTCTAATTCTAATTCTTTCCTGGTATCTATCGTTGTTTGTCCTGTCTCCTCTGTCTCTCCTCCTTTGTTTTTTCCTGTTTCTCTCTCCTTGCTTTCGCTTCTCGTTCTTGGAGGTGTTCTTGCAATTCTCTTGCTTCTGCTGAAGTTTCGTAGAAGTCTCTCCACCTCTTCCTCTCTCTCTAAATCTTCTTGCTTTTTCCGGTTTTTTACCTCTTCTCTATCTTCCGGCGATTGTAGTTTTCTTTTTTGCGTTCGGAATGTCTTTCCTGTTTGGCGTGTCGTACCTTCCTTTCGGCAGATACACTGTATCGCTTTTGGTTCTGGTCCTCCTTTGTCTTTGTTTCCTTATTTCCAGTTCGTCTCCTTCCTCTGTGCTTACCGGATTTACCTACACTTACGGTTCTGATCCGGCTCCCGTTTCTTTAAGAAAAAAATTCAAGATATTCACCACTACTTCCACTATTTCACCAAAGAAAATGCTGTTGAATGCCAGTTGATCTATGAGCACTAATAGCAAGTTATCAAAAATGTGAAAAACGTGTAATTGTAATTTTTTTACATATAAGTAGTGCAATAAACACCACAAAAACGGAACCGAGAGCAAAAATTATAATTAATCATTAAAGTAGAAATGAAGAGTTTCATTTTGGTTTTTGAAAGAAGGTTCCTAGGTGCTGACGGACCGAAGAAACAGCAGTGTTACGTAAGACATGCAAAATCGCGTAAAATCAACGTTGACGGATTTGATACCAAGAGTCTCGATTTTGATATCTACTTTCATTACATTGTAAATATAAGACCGTGTTCGAACCCTGAGTTGATTGGTAAAAGGCAGAAAAGTAACGTACGTTAGCTCACAAAGAAGCGAAAATAACGAAAATGGCCGATTCTTGAGAGCATCGAAAGCGCATTTAAAGCCTAAAAAGCAAACCAGTTTGCTACCTACACTTTTATATGGAGGTTATTGAACATACATAGAACTACCTACAGGTAAATTTTCAGTCAATTTGAAATTAACAGTTTTTTGTAGCATTAGTTTGAAAATTCAAAAAAACGCGATTTTTGCAAAAATGGCCCTTTTACAATATGGCTAAATTTTCAAAAAATGTTATTGCTCTGAATCAGATCCGGTACATGGGCCTAAGGACTTTGGGGTCTGAAAAAATTTTTTTTAGATAGTTGACATGAAAAAAAAGAGACGTGGTAAGTTAAAAACGGTTCACAGAACTCTGAACAAGAAAATCTTGAAAATAGCGTAAATAGGCCCACTTTGCACCTTTTATAGGGCCTTTTGTGGGCCCTGTGGGGTCTACGGGCCTGATAATTTTCAAAAAGTCTTATTTTTGGTAGTACTATAAATACTAAAATTTGGTGAAAATCCAAGATCCACCCCAAACAAAATCGGGCGAAAAGGAGAAATCTTGATAATATTCATATATATATATATGGGAGCGTCCGCCAGGAGCGGGCCAGCGAGTGCACGAGGCGCATTTTTCGCGTAAAATGTGCTTTGTTCAACTCGCTCATAGTCGTATGCTGAATCTCTCAGAAAAAAACGAAAGACATATATCGATAGATTTTGTCTTGCTCTTTCCAATGGTGCTATTACTTTTACCTCCAAACTTTTCCTTCTGGTCGAAAACTCGAGTTGAATATTGAGAGCCATTTTTCTCGAAGAATATCATGTTTTTTTTTCAAAACGACTACATCATTCGAAAGTACAACTCTTAAGCTTCAAAATCCTATATCTTGAAGTTGGAGAAATAAAGGGTTTATAAGTAACAAGATGAAAAAGACAGCGGTGACGTACCGCGCGAGCCCTGCGCGCTGCGCCCGAGCGTACGGCGCGTTCAAGTGGAGTGCACGCTTTATTCAATTCACTGATAATCGTGTATGGAGTCTCTGGGAATAGAACTAAAAACATATATCGATAGATTTCTCCTTCTCTTTTCAATGGCGCTATTGTTTGTGTTACGAAACGCTTCCCTTCTAGTTGAAAATTTGATTCGAATGTTCACAGTCTATTTTCTCAAATAAATATCATGTTTTTTCATCAAAATGAATTAAACAGATCAACATTGCAAATTGAAGTCGTTTCTAAATCTTCATTTACCGATATATTTTTTCCCCTTTTGCATAAACTTAAGACTCATTCTTTTATTTCTAAACAACAGTCTTCTTATTTTCAAATCTTGAGAGAATCTTTATCTGAAGGAGAATTTTTAATTTCTTTAGATTTTTCAGAAAACTATGCTTTTATAGCATAAAAGAATAAAAAACTATGCTTTTATAGCATAAAAAAATAAAAAATATGCTTTTATAGCAAAAAAAATTAAAAAATTAGAATTTAAAGGAAAAATTAATAAAGGCATTAGTTAACTATAATTTATTTGAGAAAATAGACTGTGAACATTCAAATCAAATTTTCAACTAGAAAGAAGCGTTTCGGAATAAAAACAATAGCGCCGTTGAAAAGAGCAGGAGAAATCTATCGATATATGTTTTTAGTTCTATTCCCAGAGACTCCATACACGATTATCGGCGAATTGAATAAAACGTGCACTGCACTTGAACGCGCCGTCCGCACGGACGCAGCGCGCAGGGCTCGCGCGGTTCCTCGCCGCTGTCTCTGTCATCTTGTTACTTATAAACCCTTTATTTTTCCAACTTGAAGATACAGAATTTTGAAGTTTAAGAGTTGTACTTTCGAATGATGTAGTTCGTTTTGAAAAAAAAACCTGGTATACTTCGTGAAAAATGGCTCTCAATATTCAACTCGAGTTTTCGGCCAGAAGGAAGGATTTGGAGGTAAAAACAATAACACAATTGGAAAGAGCAAGACAAAATCTATCGATATATGTCTTTCGTTTTTTTCTGAGAGACTCAGCATATGATTATGAGCGAGTTGAACAAAGCACATTTTACGCGGAAAATGCGCCGCTTGCACTCGCTGGCCTTTTTCTGGTGGACGCTCCCATATATATAGTTATATGAGATTAGACGAGGAGATGTAATTATAGACATAATATATAATTTAAATACCTGAAAAAAGTAAATGTAACATAGTATCACTTATTTCTGTTTAAAATTAAAACTGACACATCTAAATAAAAGCTAAGTGGACATAGTTAGCTGAAAAGGCTACGACTTTATTCTAATAATTACAACTGTTTCTTGTGGGGAAACGGTAGTTAATAGCGAAAAATTTCTTGTAGCGGCAATGGCGAGCTTCTCTCCAAAGGTCATATTTGATCATATTATGAGAGGGATTCCACTTGCGATTGTGAACTCGAAAAATTTTAGAGAAATTAAAATTCAATTTTCATGACCAGTCATAGTAGTCGATCTTAGCGTAGCAGAGTCATGTTTAGAGTTCGCACTCGGCGACTTCTATGAAGAACTTTGTCTTCGCATTGTTGTAGTTGAGGAAGTTCAGCTCCCTACCATATGTTATCAGAATCACTTCCTTACCAAATCTTTTCTTTATCGAAACACCTTATTTTATCAAAACCCTTCGGTTTCGTTGTATCAGATAAATCTTGTCAAAAGAAAATCTCTTGAACATGTTGAGGTATTATGTCACTAATCCAATAATCCCGTAATGTAAAAAGATGAGAGTAGAAGTACAGAAACGGAGGGATAGGTAGTAATCTATAACTCACTGTATTAAGTATATACATAAATGGTTTTTATTTATGAGTGGTTATGGTGACGTGCGCCCTCTGTGAATATTGGCACAGGGCTACTCACGAGGCAAAGAGAGAACTAGTAGTGTTACTATCGAAAGCTAGACTTAGTAGAAGGACTCGCTGCTGCGCGCGCCTATACAAATAATTATAATAATAACATTAAGACTCTTAGCGACGAGCTAAGATATATATTTAGAGACATTACACATTCAGTGAAAGCGAGAGTAGAGAGGGAAGCACCATAGAGCGTAGCGGCGAGAGAGACGAGTAAGCGGAGCCTAAGCGACGAAGAGAGCCAAGTCGTTACGGGGCTGCTCGAAGTTTCGCATGACTCGGTCGCTTGACAGCCGTTCTTACCCTTCAAGCTCACCATTAGATGTTTCACATCAAAAAGCAAACTGACTATACAGTCAGACTTACAGTGATATAAGAAAGCCTATGTTAAGCGATGCTTCCCAAGGAGGCTTGAACAGTACACAAAAAGTGTACTTATCATGTACAAGACCCCTGAAGCGAAGCTCGCTATCTTGGGAAGACCGTTTATTAGTTACTTTTTATGTGTAAAATTAAGTACCCGTACTAAGCACGCACACTGTAATTCTAATCCCCGACCCTAGCCCTAAAAACCTAACCGCTCACATTCTATCACATCACTTCCTAGAGAACCCTGAAGGAGTAGAGACCTTGGGCTACCCATACGACCATGCTGCATCTGAAAAAGCAAGAAAGAAATCAATCAGAATGATGGCTATAAACAAGTTAGGAACGCATATGGACTCACCGAATGTACGTCGTCCCGCCGATTGACCATTGGAAGATCCAGCATGCCGTTGCAGTATCCACTCCAGGAAGAGCCCATCCACGAGCATTACGCTGCTCTACTGCAGCAGCGATCGAGGCGATGACAGCAGCAGCCGGCATAGGCTCTCATAAACAAAGCCGCGACATGATCGCACTCGCTTGACTGCGCTTCGGCCAGCTACGCATGCGCGCAGCGCACTTACTCGGCACGGGAGAATGAAGGGTCGAAACACTCACGGAGAGTGCAAATCACTCACTCTTCTGTGGGCCAGCGAACACTCGACACCAAAAAGAAAAGATCCATCGCCACGTCAGCCAGCGGCTTCGTACGCGCTCCCTAGCCATCCGAAATCAAGAGCCCTCACGAGACAGCGTCGACAGCCACCAGCGCATCTACTTCGACAACGCTTTGTAAGTGGAAAATCTGGTAAATAGTGAGTGACCCCTTTCTTCCCATACAGTGTGTGTACAAATGTACGATCGCAGAATCGCCCCCCCCCCCCCAATACGAGAGTCGTTTCGAGACGACTAATAGCGTCGAAGACCCGCGATAAACCCTTGTATAGCTAGTTCCAAAACTCACGCGATCCAAAACTACGTCTAATAATGCGACTTGCGATGCGATAAAATAATTAGTTCACGAAAACTACTATTCACACCGGCGGCCGCCTCGAGACGGCCGATCGCAATCTGTCGGTCTCTGCTCGCGAGCGCCACCAGTTGTCCTTTTTTGTGCTCTGAGTTCTCTTTCTCTCTCATTCTCATCTGTCGCATGTGGCGGCAGCGCGTACGCTGTTGTTCACCTGCGCGCCCGTGCCGGTGCCTGCTTGTGAGGTGATTGTGTGAGAAGTGCAAATCCAGTGCCTGAAGACAAGTGTGAGTAAATGGTTCTTTCTGCTGTTGTTGCAGGACACAAGTAGACGTGGGAGAGTCTGAACAGCAACAGACCAGCATGTCCAAGCGTAACTGTCTATACAAGCAGCCCATCTGTCCTACATGTCTTATATCTTCTTCGACTGTCTTATTTAACAGAGTAAGGTAGATTTGATTCCTCCAGCTGATGCCCTATCCAGCAATTATATTATCTTAACTCTAATATCCTACTATTGAGTTTCTTCTTGATTCTTGCATGCTTCTGATGTATTCTGCATTGAATAAGTGCATCCAACAATACCAATTATGTATCTCTTTTTGCAGGTGTAGCGCCATTCACCTCCTGACGCTTAAACCTGTCAGAAGGGACTAGAATACTCTAACTATGGGGCTGTCCGGATTTCCCAGCTTCAGCAGGGGTTCGAGGATCTCTTCATCTTCATCAAGAGGGGATAAGGATGTAGCACTGCGAGCTCGCAGTGCTCCCTAGCAAGAGTGCTATCTTGGTTAGGTATTTACTCCTGTAAGTTTATTAGTAAGCTTATCTGCTCTGGGTACAGCCAGAGAGCTGCTTTCAGCAGCCGGTACTGCCAATAAATATTCTTGCATAGCTTGTAATGCTCACCGGTGAACGTTACAAAACATATACTTACAATTTTGATACATATTAACTGGCTTCTACATCATACCACACAATATTTATTTAAACAAATATATTTGTTTTTGTTTTTATGATACAAATGCCAATTAATATGTATTAATTGTTAGTATATGTTTGAATGCGAATATTAGTGCTAATATACTATATACATCATGAAATACAGCTAAAATTTAAAACTTCTATCTGCTGAAATTTATGACGCAAAGCTTAACGGAATGAATGGCTTGGCACAGCCTCTTTTGATGATAAAAGAAGCCTCTTAGACCTTGGGTCATGAAAGTTAGGGTTCCGGACACCTTGGCCTCACCCTTGCAAATCTTGTATTTTAATTATGAATTTATTCAGGTTTTTTTCTATAGAGCAGAATATCTATCTAAGATATCTGAGATTAGATACAATTTAAATACCTTCTGTTAAAACTAATGGATATAGCATTTAGAATTTTAATTCAAAATCTGATTGTTCAACAATCTTACAATAGCTGTTACAGCTATAGCTGTGTGTATAACAATGTAGTGTTTATTTTTATTATATTAATGAGATCAATTTTAAAGCTAATGCTAATAGTTATCGGAATACAGCAATTGATATTATTTTATATAAAATTTACTAAATATACTTAAATCATTTTCACAGTATATTTTATGAGAAGCAAAAATGTCCTAAATGTGATTTACCAAATTGCAGTTTCACCATTGTACACCATGAAAATACCAATTTTATTCTTATTTTATCAATTATCAGCTCTTTAATGGACACATTTTCTAGAAGATTAACAACAAAAATTATAATTATTTTATAGGCTTCTGGGGTTGCTGTTTATAATTACTTCAGATTTTCAAAATTTAAGATAGCATATTCAATATAGAGGATAATGGTTCCAAAAATAAATTATTACTTTTTGTGAAAAAATATAAATTTTTACTTGCAACCCTTATTTTCTACCCTCTTAGAGGATTGCAATGTTAAAATTAAGTATGGGAATCGAATCAGACCCAAAAAATCTCAAAGAACAAATTTCTGTTAATTTTGGTGAAAAATTACCTTCTACCACTTTTGGCACGAAATTTGGAAAAAAGTCTACCACTTAACCGGTTAATTGCAGAAACCAATGCGAAAAAACTATTAAGGTTAAGCATCAATGGGAAGCACAGTACTTCAATGAATGTTTTTTTCTCCAACATCCCATGTGATTAATTATATGTTGAATTGCTTTTAGACAATTGAGTGAGAGGTATAATTAAGTAAAATTTCAGTATTTAAGTCTATGAAATGTGACTAGATATAACAACACCATATATGAAGTAAAGCATAGCTTGTGTTTCTTATGCAAATCAAGCCAGAGAAAACTAAGTTGTGATTTTCTCCGTACAATATGTCGATAGAAACTAAATTATTCCAATGCACTAACCAGTGCAGGTTAGGCTCTTGTAATTTGTCTCATGAATAATGCCTGCAGGCTTAGTACCTGTGGGTACAAAAAAACTATGTAGGAAAGGAAATTTATAGGTTATATATAATAATATTAATAATATAAAAATAAAAAATAAATCTATAGAAAGATAAGTAATACTATTCCATTAAGCAATAGTATAACAAATAAAAAATAAAAGTATACATTACCCATATTTGTAAAAATGAAATAAAATCATTATTATAATTTACTAAAATTGAAGCTAAAATAAATATCATTTTAACATTTTATATTTGCATTGTGTAAGAAAGTCTATTAGCTATAATAATATTTTAATAAATTTTAAATCTTTTAAAATTATCAAGTAAATTATATAAATGTCTTACCAGGATGAGAAACAAATCTGGATGCAGTATTCAAAATTGCAGGATTATAATGCTGACCATGAGAAGAGTGTGTGACAGTTGATGATGGTTGATTTATATTGACACCCACAACATGTGAAGTTAAGTGTGAATGATGATGATTAGTATGATGATGTTTTCCTTTTGTCGGCATACTCATTTCAATAACACTACTTCTTGTAAAGTGTGTTTTGATACTTTAATTTTCTTGCTAACACAACTCATAAACAGTGTGACCCTCATATGTACTTGATTCAAAGTTATTGAAGACAACTCTAATAATCACTAAAGAAGAAAGATAATATTAATCTGCAAATAATCAATAGTATCTTATGATCAATTTTTCCTTATATTAGTATATAATTACTCATCAAATTAAATTTACAAATAGACAAATCTAACTAGTATAATAATTTGAACAATAAAAAATATCTGATGTTTTATGAATAAAACAAAATTAACAAAAATCAAACTTATTTCTTTACTCAATTTATAATTAATAAAAAAATATTCCTTTCTATTTAATTAAGTCTTTTTATAAAAAATATAGCTTTAGTTTATATTTAATCTTATGATCATACTGTCTACATTTACTATATCTTTGTAATAAAGAAATATAAGTAAAATTATATGAAGAAATTAAAAAAACTCAATTATCAAGATACATGACATTAAATAACAACCACAAACACATGTATACATCAGTTTTTACAAGCTACATAAGGATTACACTTATTTACAGACACGCATATTTGACTTCTATGCAAGATACCTTGTAGACAATATGAAAATAATGAACTCATTAAATAGAAGTGCAAGTTGTATCCCTAGAAATCCCTGTACTACGTACAACAAAATAAACTTGAAACAAAATTTTAAAAAACATTTGAAAATATAAAATTATTACTTTTTGTAAATAAATATAGGTCTATCATAAGTAGCCAGAAAATGCTCTACTCATTTTTTTAAATGAATAAATATTTTGTCTTGCTATAGTTCATATTCCAAGTTATTCAATTTATTTTGTTATCATAGTATTCATATATATATTATGCTAAACCTTAGAACTGAGATGAAGTTATATATATATATATATATATTACAGTTCTACATAACACATGTGCACAGTGCACATTGCTTACGGCCTTTCGCGACGTGTGCATCGAGTGCGCCACGTTTCTTATAGATCGTATTAATTATTGGTTGGAATTACGTATATTTTGAAAAGTGGACCAATCCATTAGGCCGGGGCTACATAAGCGCGGATGCATGCGGACACACGCGAACGCAGGCGGAGACATCTAGAGAAATTTGCGTAG
>JAWWEQ010050090.1:0-12227 GCA_035583055.1 Torymus tubicola
TATGTTTACATTTGATCATCTCTGAATAACATAACCTCGAAGAGGATCACTTTTGCAGCACGACACAGACGAAGACTCAGCATCAATCTCGAAGAGGACCTCGTGAACGGTAGCAGAAGATCCTCACATGCACCAGAGCAGCTGGTATGATCATTCAGCATACGTACTTCAATCGATATAACTCTTCAAACGCGCGTACGTTCGAACACCGGTCGATATACGGCGTCGATAACTGTTGCGCGATTGCGCCACATACATAGACATGCCCATGGGCGAAGAGAGAGAAAAAGAGAGAGACACTCACTACACAACACAACGACGAAAACTCAAGATCATTCTCGACCAGAACTTCATGGTCGGCAGCAGAAAATCCTCACATCTATAGCTTTTAAAGCGTACGCGCGCTCGTGCGCCGTCGATTCGACGTCAATAACCGTTCGTGCTGCGCACAAGGGCGAGAGAGACAGTACGTTGGCCAGGGAGAGTGAGAGGGGGCACCCGACAGTCGCAGTGACACTGACGGCCGACGATAACCGTGCCAGAAGACGTGCCGGTTTCGGCTCAATATACCTAGGGCTAGCCTTATAGCGCGCATGCAGTACACTTCTTTAATTTTAAATAAAATCAGTACTTCTGTTTAATTTTAACGTTAAATTAAAATAAAGAATATGTGTGAAAATGATTTTAAAATGTATGTAAGCTTGTACGTTTGTGTGTAATCGAGTTTCCAGATTAATTGTCGGAAAATTGAATTTGATCGGTTTTTTAAAAATTTGATATGATATAAGAATAAAAAAAGATCTATTCAATGTTTGTTTTATTTATTTATTTTTTTAAAAATCAAAATTACCGATAATTATCGTTTTTTATAGTTTTGGCTCAAGCAGAGGATAAGGGATGCAGAACGGGTGAATGACGAACAGCGGTGTAACGTAACTGAGATTTATTTAACACTAGTTAACAAAGAGAGTGGCTGGTGTACAATGTATGCACGGAACAAGCAGTGAGCACGTGTGCTCTGCGCGGTGTCCATTGCAGGAGTAATCGAGGGGGAAATAATGTCGAGCTCGTTGCTCGTGTCGCGACGCGCCTGTAGCGCATGCTTCCGCCTGCGCATGGCGGGCTGCGCAGGTACTACGAGAGTCCCCACATAGTAAACGCGATTTTAAATATTTAAAATTGATGAAAATAGATGATTTTTCCCTCTTATCAGGATTTGATTTTACATAAAATTGATATAGGTAGAAAATATATGGGTGTAATCAAAATAAAACTTTTTACTATTTAACATGTTGATATAAAATTGATTTCTTGCAAATTAACTTATAAAAAGGATTTGAAATGCCTAAAATACACAGAAATATTAATATTTACACACAGAATTAAAAACAATTAATTAATTTTTATATTAACGAAAAAAATTACTAACGAATTCCTATGCCACTCTTCGGTAATGCGGTCGTGCCTATAATGTAAAAACGAAGTTTTTACATGCGACGAGCAAAGGGAGGAGCGACGGGGTTGGCGTGTCGAGCGTAGCGAGATACGCAGGGGGGCACAGCCCTCCAGTTTTTAATTAATACGTGCATTTGTTCTAGTTAGTTAATTATTATCATTTCGAATCAATCAATAATTTAATAAAGGTTCCGTTCTCTAAAATTGTGAAATTATTATTTCATCTAACAGATCCCCGCTAACATAATACGTAAGAATATTTACTTCAAACAAAAAAACCATTTACAAATAAAAGTATCAATTTCCATTTATTACGGACGTTACATAATTGTAAAATAATGAAATTATCGGAATAAATTAAAATGATATCAACAACTGATAAACAACTTTTTTTAATATTTCTAAAAATAAAGAAAATTATAGTACAGAATAAAGCAATTTTTCAATTATTATACTTCAAAAAAGAGAAAAACAATTGTGTTCGGAATTCGAACCCCAGCAAGCAAAAGAACAAGCATGTGCAGCCGCGCGCCTTAGCTAAAGGTAATCGGAGATCGCTTATGATCATTTCCCCCCCTTCGGGGTTTGGGTTTTGATATTTAGCTTTGATTTTAATTTTGGTTTTACATACTTCTAAATAATTATATTTAATATAATTTAACTATTAATTAATAAAATTGTTGTTTTTACGCATAATTAATCAACAATATAAAAGTATGCGTGTTGTGCTCGACCGCTCTCTGTTTGAACGTGCGCGCAATCCGAGTAACGTATCGACACATCTCACTACTGTGCAGGCGCGGGGTCGCAGCACATCTTCGGCGCACTGCTTGCGAGTGCCTATAGGGATCGGAGGTGATGTGTTACGGAAGACTGCGACGATCGCTCTCTTACACATCAACTTCCAAGCTAGTCAGTTGGGATTGCGAGAGTGATCGGTGTAATTAATAGTAAGTAGTAAAACTCGTGGTTCGTGTATGGGTAAGCGGTGTTTACGGTAATTACGTGTGTTTGACGTATATTTTTAGAAAATTGTTTGTTGTATTTTCGAGGAAATTTTTTCAGCCTACTACCTGGTCATCCCGCCCAGGAGATTTCGAGTACGCGATCGTGAGTATAATTTTCTGCGTTACTGGTTCGAGCACCACAAAGGACTGAAAGTGAGGACATCACCTTCCAGGAAAAATCATTTCTCGTAGATTAAATAAATTTAATAAAATTAATAACTATATAGTGTTGTATTATTTCCGAATTTTGTTGTGCGCGCGTCTTGTGTTGTCCCCTTATTCAGCATCTCTAGGTATGATCGTCGATTATTTCACGAGAACGCCAGCATTTCTGAGCCTCCTTTGTCGAGAAGGAGTCTATAGTTCCGGCTATCGCCGGAGTAGAGGATAGTGATAGAGTGACGGCAAGGTCAATAGAGAGAATTTGACCTCGGATAGCAAGTCACTACGTCACAATATAAATAATGGCAGTTGTATTGATAATTTCTTTCTTTTTTTAAACAATATCAAATATAATACGTACGTACTCAAATCACTATTCAATGATCATTATCCAATAATGCTATCATTAAAAAAGATAAGAAAAACTACACCGCACCAAACATACAAGAAAATAAATTACCGAAAATTGAAAACACTAACTGAATCTAAAAATTGGATGGATATCCTCCAAATAGAATATTCCAACATAGCCACAAACATCCTAATTCAAAGAATCAAATCCTGTATAGACAAATCTGACTGCATCAATAACAAAACCAAACTTAATAAAGCAAAACCAAGGAGTAACTGGATAACTATAAGAATAATGAATAATGACATCATGTAAAACCATAGAAAAACTATGTAAGATATGGAAAAAAGACCAAACCAATACACTCAAAAAAGAACTACAAAAAATCATAAATCACACAAAAGATGATTAAGATAAAAAATTAGTAGAATAGAATATAGGAAATATGGAAACTACTGCCTTCGACATGTTACAAGCAAAATTGCTCTTTTGCCAGGAGGCGATATTACCCTGTTTCACTATTATTAGCAAAAATATGGCCGTATTGAATAATGGCACTGATTTTAAACCTAGTAAGGGCTGTCGCATTTTTAATAAGCTTTCCAACCGTATAAATATTTTGTGCAAAAAGTACTGCCTTCGCCATTTTTCCACCAAAATATCAAGTGTACAGTAGCTAAATCCTATGTTATTCTGATTTAAATGATGATTTTTTCATAAATAAGTTGATGGCACTGATATCAAATGTATAAGGATCAAAAGAGCATTCTTTAACCTACCAAAATATAAAAAAAAATCTGCTAAAACTACTGCCTTCAACATCTTACAAGCAAAAGCTCTCGTTTGCCAGGAGGCGGTATTACCTTTTTTCACTTTTATTTGCAAAAATGCAGAGTCGGTTGCATCCCTGGTTTTACGATTGAATGCTTAAGTATACACGATAATTTACGTGTATATAGTTTAAATGATTTCAATAAATATCTGATCAAAGAACAAAGAATTTCTCAGATGCCTTCTAATTTTATACAGATTTTTTAGAAGATAAGTCCTGCATTCGTAGTTTTCTGACTATAAGCTGTACTTTCTCATTGGTGTATATATATTATTTTACAGATTATATGGAAATAATTACAGTTTTACATTTGTGTATTCACGTGAGTGTTGGAGCTTTGCACTCTGTCGAATCCAGGACCACGAACGGGGACGTGGCAAAGCATGGTCCCATTTTTTTCATTTTTTTTATTTATTTTTTCCATTTAAATATTTTTTCAACTTTTTGTGATTTTTTAAATTTTTTAAAAAATCTTTTTCTATGTATTTATTTACATTTCGTCATCGCTCTCAATAGTAATAGCAGAGTCTTCAAAAATATTATTAAAAAGCGTAGCCGGTGTTTTGATAGAAGGTAAATGTCGAGCTTAAGTTAAGAACCATGGTACGGACATTACATGGGCACAGCATCCGTCTGTCCTATTACCGTTTTTACATTAGTAATAGTATAATATTGAATTATCATTTTCGATTTTGTTATTGCTGTCTCCACTCTGTTTTGATTTTCTAGTTTTATTATTGTTATCAGTTAAAATAAATAAGAAATGTTTTACGCTATTTGCGTGTCTTGAATTCATTCGAAATTTAAGTAAATGCGGATCATTCAAGTATAAGTTGTACTTATTATAGTCTATTTTTTCATTGTCAATCCATACTTGAAATTCATACTTTTTTCTAATTAGATTGTAGTCATTTACGATTTGTGACATGATATTTGGTTGATGTAGACGAGATTCCATGCGTTCAGAGATAGCATCTGCATTTATACGGTCTGATTCAATTTTTATGAGAAAAGCATTGTACATTGCACAAGCTATGCAAAAATCATCAAACATATATGGAAGACTGTTATTATTCCATACTATATCAAAGTACCGAAATAATTTCTTTATTTTACCATTAATTACTTCAATGATAAATCTAACTTTTGTTACAAGTCTTGTGGAATTCGTTTGTTCAGTTGTAAGTTGTTTTTTGTTCTTATCAATATAAGTGGGCATATGTACATTGAATCCTTTCTCTTCAATGGTACTGACGACATTTCTAAATCCTCTGTCAATGATAAATACGTCTTTTGGCCTAAAAATTGTAGAAAAGTTGTTGTTTTGCATTAGAGTATTTAGTATTTTTGCATCTGACATGTTTGCTGAATTAGGTCCTAGAGCATTACAAATATAACCATTAGATGTTACAACCATCATAGGTTTCACTAGATTTCTATTTTTGTACATACTGTAAGACTTTTTCTGGAACGTATAATTAGAACTTTTTTGAATGTAAATATAAGTCCCGTCCCAGATAGTGATTAATCCTTCTGGATTCTCACTTAAGAATAATCTTTTTGCTAAAAACGTTTGATTTTCTTTAAATGTTTCTCTAGTTGTATTGCGAAGTCCTAAATATAGTGGAACAAAATTATTTAGCAAATCAATATGAACTTATTATAATATTTTTCAATCGTAGATCTAGGTATTTTAAAGAGATGAGAAAAATCATTTCATCGGTATGCGCATTTTTCAGTTTCCACAAATAAATCCCCAGAATAAAAGAGGAGGTTCGCTTTGCTATTATATTTAAATGCGATAGTAAAGCCTCGAATGATTCTCTATTTAGACCAACTTGTTTTTTTAGCGTTATTTCATTAATATTATCAAAATAATTTTCATCGATAGTCGTTTTTTTTTTCTTTTAGAGAATTGAAGAATAATACAATTTCATCACATGTAACGTCACAATTCTCTGCTTCAGAAATAAATGTTATTATGTCAGTCTCTAATAACATATCTGTACTTTTGAAATGATTTGCACAACAACGAGCTGTTGTTGGAACATAAATACCTATACCTTTAAATACTTTGATACATGCTTGAGAAGGAATTATTTTTAAAGAATTTGGTTTGAACAACGAAATATACATCTGGCTCCTGATATAATTGTTCTTCTGATTGGTACATTGATATCTGATTTTTTTACCTCATTACTATTTTCCATCAGAGAATTATCTTTATTGTAATCGGTGCATCCAACTTGGAAATAACATTTATCAGTTATATTTTGAGAAGGCAGTACAAAATCAGTCTGTTCAATATCTGATGAAAGTCTTATTTTTTCAGGTGTTTGTTAAGATTTTGAACTGTCAGTAGATTCACCACCTACATCGACTTTCGTTAAAACTTTTCTATTCACAACCAGCATTTTTAACTTATGGCATTTGTTACAATAGAGACTATCTTCGGATTTAACATATTCATTTCTTGGTTTCTTAATAACTATTACATCACACATATTGCACCTAGACATTTTCGAGAATCTTTAGGATTTAAATATGGGCAAGTCTAAAAAAGCAAAACTAAAAAAATATTCAGAGTACTATCCTAAATTTACTGTACATAATATTGCTCAAGGACTGTTGCGAAATAAGACAGATAGAAACCTTAAAGCACAAGATTCGGAATTGTTAGAAAAATCACAAGAAAGTAAAATATATAATGGAAAAAACTGCTTATGTTTTTAGTTAATTCCATCTTGGATCAATCTTATGTCAGCTGTGGATATAAAAAGTGGATTCTTCAATCCAATTTGTGTGATGCTAAAATCTGGATTTTACCAGTACATCAACCACTTAATAAAAGTATAGGGCACTGGATTTTATTTGTTATCATTTTCCAAGAAAATGTTAATTTATATTGATTCTCTATATATGAAATCAGCCAAAATTGGATTAACCGATTATTTGCTTTTAGCAATCAATTTTTGGTAGATGAATGGAGAGATTGGAATGAATGGCAAGTATACGTAGCATCAGACATACCATCACAAATATCGGAAGATGCAGAATCGACTAATAACTGTGGCATTCATGTATGCAGTTGGATTCGTGCCATTTGCTTAAAAAATAATTATCAATTTAGAGAACAAGACATGAATACAGCCAGAAAAGCATTAGCAACTGCATTATTTAACTATAATTCCACGAAACATTTTAATAACAAAAATGTTAACTTAAGAAATCTACTGTTAGACGTACGTAGTCCAGAATATTTGAATGAAGGACATTATTCAATAAAAACCGTTGACAAAATACCTTTTAATTATAAATCTACAAGAGAGTTCGTGATATCACTATAACATTTTAAAAGTGAGAAATAAAAAAGTAATTTTTTAGTGAAAAGTACATTTTTTACATTTATTCGTACAATTACAAAACTGTTGGAAGAAAATATTTACAAATACCATCGAATTGAATATAAATATTAACATATTAACAAATTTCATGAAAAATCACAAACAAATTTTGAGAATCGCGAAAAAATAACAAAAACATGAAAAAAAAATGAAAATAAATAAACAAAAGATAAAAAAAAATAACAAACAATAAAAAAAAAACAAAAAATAAAAAAAGTATAAAAAAATGAAAAAACAAAAAAAAAATTAAAAAAAAATGGGACCATGCTTTGCCACGTCCCCCTACGTGGTCCTGGGTTCGGCAAAGTGCAAAGCTACAATACTCATGAGGCGTTTTACCTCTACTCTCTCAGCGCGGCGCGCGAGCGTCAGTTCATACTATTTTCAATTCGTATTTACGATACTAATATGGATATAAAAAAAAGTTTAATTAACCTATCCGATGTATTTTTTCTCAGCTTTCCAGTGGTGTCAGCAGATTTTCCAAAATTATGCATTTTCACCCTTAAAAAGTATAAAATGGCGAAGGCAGTACTTTTTACTAAAAAATCAAGTTTCAGTAGACAGCATACGAATATAGTTTTCGATTTATGTGCATTTCAAAACGATGCCATCGGTTTCCTTGATAATATGTTGGTATTACGGGTCAAACTACAGAGTAATCTCCTAACCTGCACGAGAACTTTTCTTCGGTAAACTATGAAAGCAGTACTTTTTGCACAAAATATTTAGACAGTTGGAAAGCTTATGAAAAATGCGAAAGCCCTTACTAGGTTTAAACTCAGTGCCACTATTCAATACGGCCATATTTTTGCAAATATGAGTGAAAAAGGTAATATCGCTTCCTGGCAAACGAAAGCTTTTGCTTGTAAAATGTTGAAGGCAGTAGTTTTAACCAATTTTTATTTTATATTTTGGTAGGTTAAAGAATGCTTTTTTGATCATTATACATGTCATATCAGTGCCATTAACTTATTTATGAAAAAATCATCATTGAAATCAGAATGACATAGGATTTCGCTATTGTACACTTGATATTTTGGTGGGAAAATTAAGAAGGCAGTACTTTTTGATAAAAAATCAAGTTTCAGTAGAAAGCCTACGAATATAGTTTTCGATTTATATATTTTTTTTTTAAATTCATCAAATTTTATCTATTTTATGATGGAGTATGTTTTATGCAATCATCTTTTAGGTCAGATTTTTATGTGACAGTTGGCATTCTCCATTTGCCCCTACCCCCCACCACTTTTTAACCAAAAATCATTCAAAATTTACGTTATTTTGAAATGGCTAAGAGCCACCCCCTCCCTACCACCCTCCACCACTTCCTCATCACGTGTCCCACGACATGCCCCACCACTTGCCCCACCACCTGCCTCAATCACTGTATGTTGTTCGATAATTTGGTTTTGATTCATACGTTTTATTTTACTATTTATTTTTTTTCCGAGGAATTGGAGAATGCATAACTGCAACTGGAGTAGGGCTCCGTGGATCCAGACTTTTCGATTCCACTGTAAACAACCTAACATTGATGAGCCTGGAGCGACTATACCTACTAAACTCCCATTTCCTTCAGCTATATCTAAATTTAATATAAAAACCGGAATAGACTATTGCGAAATAATGCAACAAGTAACTATAAAATTTATATAAGTATTTGTATTAAAGATTGAAAATTTCTTCCCAAACAATATTTTCTACAGTGGAATTTTGTAATTCGGTTTGAATAAAAATATTGTTTGAATTTCTACACTGAGGCAAAGCATCATATAATTGGCCATGAGTAAATAATGGTCGCCTCAAAAAAATATCTATACAATCAAAACTTTGACCTTGAGATTTGTTTATAGTTATAGCAAAAACTAATACTATTAGAAACTGCTATCTAAATAAGGTAAATGGAAATGTAGTTGAATCTCCTATATTTGAAGTTATACGCGGTATAAATACTTCTTCACCAATTCTTCCTCCCATAATTATTTCTGCTCTAATGTTATGATTGTATAAGCCAATTATTTTTAATCGCGTACCGTTACACATACCATCTGCTATACTTAAGTTTCTAATTAACATTACAATAGAATTTACTTTTAATTTTAATTCATGTAGCGGTAAACCTTCTCTAATACTATTTAGCATTTCTACAGGATATTGTAAGTGAATGTTTTCATCTGATTGGTCAACTCCTTTGTGTGTAGAGTTATCTATACTATAATAGGTATGTGTTTTACCATTTAATAAATTTAAAACTTTGTTGTTTATAATTTTAGTATCTTCATTATGTGGTGCTAAAGTAACGCGATCAAGTGAAGAATTTACATTAATTGACTTATATATTTTATTATAAATATCATCTGTGTTCCATTGATCTGGTATCTCGAACTTATTCATTTTTCCTTCACCTAAATCTAATAGCATAAACGCAAATTTTTTATCATTCGAACGAATATTTTCTGTTAATTTTAAAACCTTAAAACAGGACCATAATTTTGAAAATTTAATTGTTTCTTCTACTATATTATTTCTATAGCCGTGTTTTAAAACTGGAAGAATTTGTCTTAAATCGCCTCCTAATACTATTAATTTTCCACCAAACGGAACATCGGTGTAACAAACGTCTCTTAAAGTTTGATCTATTATTTCTAGAGCTTCTTTTGGGATCGTTGATGCTTCAAATATTTTCCTATATTATATAGACGTAAGCGCTGTACATGAACGTAGCCCCTCCACTGTCCTTTCCACTGCCTCCTCCACTTTCCTATTTTTTGCCTCTCCGCGGTCCCCTCCACTTTTTAACGTTAAATTCATTAAAAAATTACGTTATTTTTCAAACTCAGTCAGACCACTGCCCCTCCACTGTCCCCTCCACCGCCCTCCACTTACAGTCCCCTCCACAGTCCCCTTCACCGTCCCCTCTAACTTCAGATGACAGTTCAAATGAGATCGCACGTGAGATTTTTCAGTCCGGTCTATTACAAGCATATTGTCGACCACTTACTACGATCACTATAATATTATCGGGTTTATTATGGAGGCAATAACAACAGTTTTCCTCACCACCATTGATAAACTGTTGTAAACGCGTTAAGTTTTTACTTCTCTTTTACTTAGGTATGTTTATGGAGCTCATTGTGATTTTTCTTATAGCGCTATCTCTGTTTTACACACACATTTTATGGAGCCCGGGCTCCATAATACTAACGAAATAATCTCATTGTTTGATACAGTGGAATGGGCTCCATAAACATATTTAGCTATTAATATAAGTAATTGATTGCCGCTGCTTCTTTATATACTGTCACTAGACAATTTTGGAAACCATAAAAATTATATGAGTTTTTCTTGAACAAAATAAATAAAATAAATAAATTTTAAACCGATGTGTTTTTTGTATTACTTTTTCTTCACATTGTCTTGAATATTACCAATAACTCCTAATTTCAAGTATATGTTTAAAAAAAAAATTAACTCCAAAACTATGCATTTTATTACTTACAAATATGCTTATTTAAATAAACTCTTCAGAAATAATTGATTTGAAAAGAATTATAACTCTACTTTGAAAATCCAACCTTAAAAGTTGATGAAAACCTTTACTTAAATTTGGCATCAAATCAAATATGGGGGTGGGCGAGCGGAGCGAGTAGGGGATGAAGCCCCACTTGTATATATATGGGCTGTTTCACGTGAACTGTGCAGCTCAAAATTTTAAAATTGCTCAAAATTTGTAGATACTTAGTTTTTTATGAAAAAAAACGTGTTCCTACATTTTTAGAGCAATATTTCAATAATTACAAAAGTTATTACACATGAAAAATTCTTTTTTTTTGCAACTTTTGGTGAAAACTCAACTTTTGTCATTTTTTTACTCAAAATCCTGAAACTTTTTGTATAGAACATTGATTGGGAAAAGTTTGCATTTTACTTCTAGAATGTAGACACATTTTTTTATAACCCTTTTTGAAAGTCTCTGATTAGCTGCTTTTCAGTGTACCTTTATAAAAAAAAAGAAGGGGGGGGTTTCGACAAAATATTTTTTGTTCGACAAATTTTTTTCTGATTCTGTATTGTAAATCCTTTCACATAAGCACTGTGCCAAGATGGGCTGCAGTTTCAGAAAAAAGCTATGAATTTTTAAAACATGTAAAAATAGTGAAAAGACCCTGTTTTTTATATGACTAGTGGATTCAAAATTACTTATTACTGACTTTCATGTGTTTATTCCACAGAATTTTGTTTTTATTCTGCTTCTTCAATAGAGAAGGTCATGATGTTATAATAATAAAAAAAAACCTATTGTAGTGATTTATTCTTTATTATTATAACATCATAACCTTAACTATTGTACGTAAACATAATTTTATACCTTTTACACTTTTTATTAGTTAAATTGATACTTTAGAAAGTGTTTAAAAAACCATTATAAATTTATATGTACTATAGAGAATGAATTTGTCGAGAAACAAGTTCTGGCAACGTGTTGTACGTACTATCTGCAATAGTTTGATATTATTAATACAATGAATAGTTTTTATGATTATATTTTACAGCTGTGATATAAAATATAATCATACTCTATTGAAGAATCAGAATAAAAACAAAATTCTGTGGAATAAACACATGAAAGTCAGTAATAAGTAATTTCGAATCCATTAGTCATATAAAAAACAGGGGTTTTTCACTATTTTTACATCTTTTAAAAATTCATAGCTTTTTTCTAAAACTGCAGCCCATCTTGGGACAGTGCTTATGTGAAAGGATTTACAATACAGAATCAGAAAAAAATTTGTCGAACAAAAAATATTTTGTCGATCCCCCCCCCCCCCCTCTTTTTTTTTATAAAGGTACACTGAAAAGCAACTAATCAGAGATTTTAAAAAAGGGTCATAAAAAAAATATGACTACATTCTAGAAGTAAAATGCAAACTTTTGCCAATCAATGTTCTATACAAAAAGTTTCAGGATTTTGAGTAAAAAAATGACAAAAGTTGAGTTTTCACCAAAAATTG
>JAWWEQ010050091.1:0-12226 GCA_035583055.1 Torymus tubicola
CAAAGACAATCTGGATACCGGAGCATACGTTTCCCGCAAATCGTATACATTTCTATCTTGGAAACCTCGAGTCACCAGTCTCGCTTTATATTTAACTATTCCAGTCTCGTCGATTTTTGTTTTAAAAACCCAACCGACCTTGAACTTATAATGTTGGGTTTTCGTTCTTCTACAAGGATTTTGCATCTTTCTATTACCGAGTAAACCTACTTATGATTAAGAGCATCGAGCTCATTATTTATTGCTTCTATCCAATTTTCACCTTCAGAAGAATTTATAGGCTCTCTATACGTCTGCGGATCTCCTTGAATTTTCGCAAGCAACGCATGAAATTTGACATTACTAAGATGTTTATCGAAGTCTACTCCTTCTGATATTTCAGACGATTCGCTAACTGAAAATAAGACTTCGTATTATTTCTAGGTCTACCTCTTTTTCTTTTAGCTTGCTTTGTTTCTGGTTCTCCCTCTATTTCTATTGCGGGGTTTTCATTGTTCGCATTTACTTCTCTAGTAAATGTTGGTTCTACAGATTCAATTGTGAATTTTTCAACTTCATTGGATTTATTATAAACATCTTTATAGATAAATTTCTTTGCAAATCTTATATGTCTACTATCATATAATTTGTTTTCATCTGGCAAAAGTATAGTGTAACCGGTTTTTAAATAACCAACAGGAAAACCGCTCATGGCTTGTGGTGAAAACTTTTACCAGTGTTTCTAGAAATTTTAATAAATGCCATACTTCCAAATCTTTTAATTTGACTTAAACAGTCTGATTGGTTTTTGAGAATTTTATTCAATGGAGTTGTCATGTTTATTGATTTGTGAGGAGTTCTATTATAGATATATACCGTAGCCTTTGCTGCTAAGTCCCAATAGAAAGAGGATAAACCAGAATCTAGCATCATTGCTCTAACTTTCATTCCTAAAGTTCGATTAAACCTTTCTGCAACACCATTGTGTTCAGGAGTGTCCGGACAGGCTAGTTGCAATTCTGCACCGAATTTACTTAAAACTTCTATAGTTTCTTGGTTAATGAATTCAGTCCCTCGATCACATCTGAGGTAGCATAATTTTTCTTCAGATCCGATCGAGTTACGCATACTAGTAACAAATAATTCTATACAACTGGGAACTTCTGTTTTTGATTTCATAGGATAAGCTAAAGCTGCTCTCGTATAGTCATCAGTTACAACTAAAATGAATCTATAATTGTTAGGGTGAGTCATAGGAGTTATAGGTCCCATAGTGTCAGCATGTATAACTTGCAAAGGTTTACTTACTCTTGCTCTAATTCTTTGAAAAAGAAGTTTTGCACTGTTTGCTTCCAAACACGTTTGTCATTCTAATATGTTAGTAACTGTGATTAAATTTTTTAAATTGATCAGTCCATTGTTTAGTTTAGCTAAAGCAATCAAATATGCTTTTGAAACATGCCCTAGTCTAATATGCCATAACATAGCTTCAGATATATGTCTATTTTCTGAAGAGTTCACTCGTTCTTTTTCTAAGTCTATGTTTTCAATACTATCTATTTCCTCATTCGTAAAGTGTGTTTTTCTATTTCTTCATGTTTCTATGAATTCTGAATTTCGTATGATTTTATTTTTATCTAGTTCATTAAGGTCAACTCCATTTTCTATTTCTGACCTTTCATCAGAATCTGGATTTTTCTCCGTTTCATTTACATTATGCTTTTTACTCCTAGTATTGTAAAAACCTTTCGTTTCATGTTTCTCTGAATTTTTAGAATACATATTTATAGAGTCTAAGTTGTTAGATTTTTCACAAATTTTTAATCTAATAATCCAAAATGGATTTTTATATTCTCCTGTAAGTACGCTCTCATTAAGCAATGGATCGTAAATGTCTATGATTTTATTATTCAGAAAAACCTCTAAACCTTGATCTACAAATCTTCTCAATGACAACACATCACATAATACACGTCTTAATATTCGCAATACCTGTTCCCAAATCAGTTCTAAAATTACCGTTCTTATTCGCACAATTAATTTTTGTCCTCGCGTTATAATCAAAGTCGCTAAAATACAATTTAGAATAGTTTAAGTGCTCGGTAGCGCCAGAGTTTGCGATGAAATCTATCAAAGTATCGTCAAGATTTTTACAATCGTTTTTAATATACATACCATCATAATTAGCAGCTATTGCTTGCGATGGTAATAATAAAATGAGAATGCGATGGTTTGGTATCTCTGCCCCTGTTCTGATGACCTCTCCCAAGACCGGTCCCACGGAAAGCTCTCTACCTGCCGTAGCCTTGTCCGCGTCCTGAGGAGAAATTTGCAGTGCGTTCTACCTCTGTCTCTTGCTGCGTGTTACTGTCAGGCTTCCATGCCTTGCCTTGTGTGACAGATGCTCGACCGCCGCGCTGGGATTCCCAGCGCCCTTTTTTTGGCATATATTCCCTGCCTCTCTCGCTTCGTGGAGTCGACTCTTTGTCGGAGTTCACCTTTTTCTTTCGACATTCGCTTGCAACATGGTTGCCGAGCTTATAACAGCTGTAGCAGAGCTTTTTGCCCGGGTAAGGATATTTTGAGACTTCATGCCCATCCATGCCACAGCTTTTGCAGATAATCCTCCTTGTTGAAGTGTAGAAGGCACTGATTGCAGGGGGACTGTCTTTCTTTACTTTCAATGTATCCACCTGCAGTAAATAATTTTTCAGTTGACTGTAACTCATTTTCTTAGACGTAGTCTTCTTATAAACACAATCAGCTACTAAAATTTCAAGGATTGCTCCCACTACAGATTGAATAAAATAATCTCTCTTTTCTTTTTCAGTAATAGTACCAGCATCGGGCACACTTTCAAAAACTCTCATTTTTTCATCAAATTTGTCATAGAATTCAGCTGCTGACTCTTTGTTGGGTTTATATTGCAGTATTAATAATTCCTTTCTAGCAGAAATACTGGTTGTTCTACTTTCTAGTCTTTCTATTTCTTTTATCTTATCAAAAATTTCTTTAGGCTTCTTTAATTGAATGATTTTATTATGATAAACCGTATCAATGTGATTTATTATAATATCTCTAACTTTAAATTCGTCTTCCGATCTTTTAATCTCGTCTACTGAGATAGTGGTGTTTTCATCAATAATGTAACTTAATTTTTTACTTCTCAACTCGGATTTCAAGTAATCCTCAAACATCTCGAATTTAGAATCTTTATTTAATTTATAATTTCTAACTGTGATATGGTCTCTGCCAGAAATTTCAATTTTCAACTGTTCAGTTAAGTTAGTAATACTATTTTCCTTAACAGATTTTTCTTATTCCTTTTCTTTTTCAAATAACAGTGTTTTAAATTTGTTTTCTACTAACTGATTTAATAAATCAATTGAGAGATTATTGTTTCTATTATTTTTAAGTTTTTTTTGTCTAATTACATCATGCAAGGGGTACCTTGCATTGACTGCATCGCCATAAATACCGTCTTCATACTCTCGGGGCATGGTATCAGAATACTTTCCCTCTCTCTCATTTTTTGGAGGAGTTGAGCGTGAATAATACCTCTGTTCCTCAGCCGAGAAGGACCTCTCGCTTAATTCTCCATCCTCGAGCTCCTCTTTCCTTCTATCATTCATCAATATATTTGGATAATTGATCGGTGTTTCTTTTATAGGTGTCGATGCGACTACTTGTTTTATAAAGGGAACCTTTTTAATGGTAATTTGACTGATTATCCGTGGCTTGGTCTTTTCATGGTTGACTGACGTATGGTTTGTGACAGCCTCAACTTTATTTTCCTTAACAGGAGTCTCCGAAGTTGGCTGTTTATTTTCAAGTGACTCTGTGTCTCTATCGTCACTAGGTACATATGCATTTCATGCAGGCAGAGCAAAAGGCCGAGAAGAAATGGTTGGGGAAGCAGTCAACTTGCTCACCAGCAACTCTATGCCTTTCAGAAACATCATGCTTTGATTTTTCATCATGTGAACGACCTCAGTTCTCGTTATAGAGTCTGGTCTGTATACCAGATCGAATATGACAATACGACTCTCCTCTCTGGGGAGGTTCTGGTCAAACCTCTGAAGCTGGTGCTCAGTGATCCAAAAGTACAATGACGCATCCGGATTTCGCAGAAGCGTTATTTGGTCTGACTGATAGGAGAAAGTTGGCCACTCTTTGGCCTCTGCGATTTTCCACTCTCTCAAAATGATGTCTCGAAACTCTTCAGCATCAGCACCTGTTGGTTTCAAATTGTCAATTAGTATTTAATAACCAAAATCTTTTTCTCTAAGATTTTTCTATTCAAGTCTTTTCGATTCTAGTCTATTCTATTTCGATCTATTTTCCTCTATCGGAATCAATATCTATAATCTTAAGTTACTCAATTTAACTTACATATGTACTGTGTTGGCTTTGTAATTATTATTTTATAAGCTACAAGTAGCTGAATACGCATTTAAGTGGGGCCCGATGCGATTTGAAAGTACACTGCAGTGATTTCTTTATTTGCAACACAGTTTTTCAAATTTCAAACTCAACGCTTTTGAACAGTATATTTTTTATATAAAAAGGTTGTTATACATAAAATTGACATTGAAACCAAGTTATTTTGTGCTGATTAAAAAAATACAGAGTGTATACCGTTATCTATCTAAGCATTCACGACTAAGCAACGCACTATCTACTGAATATAGTCAGTGCATCGACATGCGCTCTTACTATATATGTATATCGCTCTCTCTCTCTCTCTCTCTCTCTCTGAGAGCTCTTTCTCTCTCTGTCCGACTCGTGCGCTCGACCGCACTAGCCTAACTTTACTCACTGTATAGTTACCAGGCGGGCACCTATTCTAGCGCATGACAGTGTAGCATATATAGTTAAGTCTCTCTTTCTCTCTCTGTGTCGTACAAGTCCGATCGCCGCGCGAACCGCGGCTCAAGTGCCTCGCTTCGACAGCAGGGTGACAGGCATGCCAACATCAACGCGCAAACGCCCCGTCTCCAACGTAGAAGTGAAAAGGGAGGGGGGGGGGGTGAGAATCACAACATTACCCAGAAGAAAACAAATGCTTCGGTCGCTTTCGACGTTCTTAACTTTTACCTCCCCTTCTTTTGACTGTTGACTTTCAAGAATTTCTTCGAATTCAATTTTCGTTATAACACAAAATATTTATATCTTTTACTTTTGAATCGCGATTTTCGTTGTTTCTATTTGTTTTCTCTAAAGACATGTTATCTATACATTTCAATATGCAAAATATCAAATTTCACGATATACTCATTGTACGTCTATCCCGCTCTCTCTCTCTTTTTTTCTTAAATTTCTAACAGCATCGTTGCTGTATTTTCTCTCTCTAAATTTAAAAAAAAAAAACAAAAACGCCGAAAGAATAAAAGATGAAATTACTTACAGTAAGAACTGACTACAGTAACTTGTTGCATCTCGCCATCCATGACGTCACAAGGCCTGCGTGGCCAGCCTTGCGCCCTTTGTCTTGCCGGTGAAGAAATTCACGCGCTGCTTCGATACAGCGGCCGGCAACTCTTTGTTACTTCTTTATTTATGTGCAAAGATGTGTAGGCACAGCTATTATGCTGACCCTTGAGTCCGTCTCGTGTCCCGAGCTCTTGTCACACACTTTAGAAACACTATTTCTTACACAAAGAACGCACTCTTTGTGCACGCTATTTAAAAAAGCGATGGTTTTAGCGACCAACCTCACGGCCCATAACCTGATAGAATATGTGAGGTGGTTATAGAAATAAGACAGATCGGTTTAATATAATATAAGTACTCTACTAGGCTTTATTTACTCTACTACTCTAGGCTTTATTACAGTATGAATAGTAATCTCTTTCTTTATCACACGAGGAGAAACACATCCGTACACGGATAGCTCGAGGACTAGTCTGGCGACTGCGCGTGCCGCTCGTTTCTACGGACAGCGCGCTTTTATCAATGCGCATGCGCACTACACAAGTGTCCCATACTCTTACAATTATCATTTTAGTTAAATATTATTACAATTCAACGTTTGCATTGCTGAACATTTACAATTAATACTATTTTTGAAAATTTACCGTTACAATATCACTTCAATTGAGATATTACTTAAATTATCACTTTGAATGTATAAATACATTAATAATTTATAATCATGCGTAAAGTACAAAAGGTTGACTTTATTTTAATCTTTAAATTATTAGAAATTAATTGATAGTTATTTATGCTTTTGCAATTTAAATAATTTGAACTTATAGTTATGTTACATTTATATCTGGAGAAAATGGAGAATCGTACAAATCATTTATCAAATAATGATCGACCAGTTCGGTGTAGGCCAAGAGTTAGACGAACATCGCATGAGGAAGTGATTATGAGAGAAAGACAGCGTAACCAAGTAGCTGAAAGAATGAGAAGACTCAGACAAAGAACAGAGAGTGAGTGACAAGAAAGAGTTATACGATCATGAATACGTTATCGTGAAAGTGAATGTGATGATGAGGACTGTGAATTCCATCGGTGTAGATTTGAGAGAAATGCACAAAATCAAAGTTTACAAAGATTGAATAGATATAATAGTATACAAATAAGTAATAATATCAAGGAAAATCATTTGGAAGAAATGAATATTTTATGTAGACATTGGAGTGCAAAACATTTTTTAGGTGAGAAAGTGTATAATAAAGGAAATTCATTCAATAACTCTTGCGGTCACGGCTCTGTAGAATTAGAAATCATTCCAGATTTTCCAAATAATTTGCGTTCTTAGTTTGAAAATAATCAATTATAAAGTTAAGAGTTTATAATAGTTATAATAATTCGTTTTCATTTGCATTTAATGCTGATTTAGTTGATTTTCATGGATCATTAGATTAACATAAAAATATAATAAAAAAATATAGTAATAGTAATAGAAATATAGAAATAAATGGTGGCAATAATGAACAATACGAACAACACGGTCGTCGAATAACTGGATGTTCTTATATTAAATACAGAATAAGTATTAGATCTGACGGATTTAAGGGGGTTTTACACCTATAAGACCATATTCATAAAATGAACTAAAAAACAATTTAAACTATTAGTACATGTAAAATACATAATATTATAAATATAACTAATTATTTTAAAAAAAATTAAGTCCAGGTCCCTAAGCCTATTTTAATGAGAGCTATGATTTTTTCAAAATATAAAGTTTGGCGTAGACCTTCTCAGGCACCACTGGATGGATTT
Source organism: Torymus tubicola (assembly GCA_035583055.1). Taxonomy (NCBI): domain Eukaryota; kingdom Metazoa; phylum Arthropoda; class Insecta; order Hymenoptera; family Torymidae; genus Torymus; species Torymus tubicola. The sequence goes on from JAWWEQ010050091.1 coordinate 7,216, forward strand.
TCTGGGTAAAGCTTAAAATACTCGTTTTAATGAAAATCCATCCCGATGAAAATCCATTCAGTGGTGCCTGAGAAAGCCTACGTCAAAGTTTAAACAATGTTTTGAGTAAATATCCTTTAACATTCATGTTAATAAAATCACTGAAATGAATTATTATCATCTCCCCAATTTTTTCTCCTTCCTGAAAAATATAAAATACATATAGTTAGTAAATATTTTATGGAATTTAAAAAAAAAATATGTGGCTTACTATGTTCTGTATCAGCACGTACGAACTCAAGCTGTCAAACACTACAGACAGTATTAATAAGTTAAACATCTTCAATACACTGATGTAACTTTGAAAAGACTGGTTAAACAGCTACAAATTAGATTAAAATTTAAAAAAATCACAAGAAACATATATATATATATATATATATATATATATGAAAGGAAATAGTAATTCAAACATTACTCTAATACTATGAAAGCAAATCATATTGTACGCGCATTCAGTAGAAACGTACGACAAATGCCGGAACAGAACGATTCAAATCACTAAATGCAGCATCTAATAACTCTTTATTCCATCTAATTACAAAAAGACTAAGTTCGCGTGTGCAGATCGTGTAAACAGGTGAAAAACAGTACGTTGGGCGCGCAGCTGGAGTTTAAGCGCAAAGCTTGAAGAGTACGAAAGATAATAGAGCGGGCTCGCACTACCTAGTATTTTTGCGCGGACCGCGAGGACACAAATATCAATAAATACACATAAATAAATACGCACGTAACAATTAGTCCGATATTTACGGAAACTATTGAGCGCAATTCTATCGAGTTTACGCGTTAGCCTCAATACATATAAAGAAGAATAAAATATCTTTAATATATTGAATATCCGAAGAAAATTTTAATTACTATAAGAGAAATTTAATCCTGATTATAAAAAATTCTTGATTGTGAAAAGAAAGTAATAAATATTTAGTAAATAAAAATAAAAGTTATAAATATGCAACTTACTACATAAGAGTTATCGCAACTAGTGGTACATACAGCTTGTACAGCTCTTAATCTTTCAGATGATTTTATCATATTTCACGATAATTAGTCCTCTGAATGACTCCTTGATATTGCCTCTTCCAGTAGCTATCTGAATCTAACAATAATTTCTGGAACTCCCAAAAAGAAATTTCCATAAAGAATCTATACTTTATAGAAATTTAATATTTATTCAGTTAATTTATACTTATCTAATATATATCCAGTTAGTTGATGTTTTGGGTGAACACAAGGTACAACTTGGCTGAATGTACAACTGGCTGAGGGGAAGAAAACACTAACTCGGGCGAGCACGTAAAACAGTACTAACTTGGACGAGCGCGTAAGACAGTACTAAATCGGGCCAGAACGTAAGAAAGACCTAACTCGGGCGCTCGCTTTTAGATTTTTGCGGTTGATTGTACTTTCGCAGACAAATTTCGTACAAATCGGATTTTTTGATCCGCTGAACTTGATTTTGGAGTTTCTTTCTTTAATCGAAAGCGTACGCCCCGTCAATCCTCAGATTTAGCGAATTATTAACGTGAAAAATGTCTCCAGCTTATGAACTTATTATTGTACAGAAAAGTAGACTCCAAAATCAAGATCAGCGGATCATAAATTCGATTTATACGAAATTTGTCTGCAAAAGTACAGTCAACTGCAAAAATCTAAATGCGAGCGCCCGAGTTAGGACTTTCTTACGTTCTCACTTGAGTTAGTACTGTCTTACGCGCTCGTCCGAGTTAGCCTCTTCTTTCTCTCAGCCTACGATATGAACAAAGATGCAGACTTTAAAGATTGCAGAATTCCTATATCAGTTACATCTTCGGATGAAGTCGCAGAGATCACGTGACACCTCTAAGGCGCAAACTTCGCTGGCTGCGCACAAACACAAGACGGCCATACTTCACTGTCGTACTTTTATATAAAATAATTAATTTCTCTTCACCATCTTATTTGTATCAAATGTTTAAAAAGCGACAGTTAAGTCGGCCTGCTAGAGGTTCTTCCAGGGACCTTAAAATTCCACAGGTTCACTCCGAGATCGGCAAACAATCTTTTCGAGCCGTTGGCGTGCAGCTATGGAATTCCTTCCCTTGTCACATTAAAGGTTGTACGAGTTTGAGTCGCTTTAAGTGAGCTGTATACGAGTATATGCTAAACTTACACTGACTTATGCAAAATTGCGATATTTTGTATATATTAGATGTATTAACTGTGTAATTTACGCTGTATTAATGTATTAATGTATTGACCTATTGACTGACTATTGTAGTTTATTTTATTATCATTTTGATAGCCCATGACTACTCGAACTGTACTCGTAATTGATTAAGCTGCTGTGATTTCTTTGTAGATTATTATAATTTATTATTATAATTTATTATTATAGTATCTATTATACTCTATGCGCAATCTTATGTATATCTGTATCTTTTTTGGCAACAACCAAAAATAAAGAATATTATTATTATTATTAATATTATTTTTATCTTTTGTTTTACTTTACCAGTAATTATAATATCTTAATTAATATTGTTATTATTTGTTTATGTAATTGAGGCTATCTTAATTGTTTTATATAAACAAACAATAAAAAAAACATGAATTAAGATATCTTAATTACTGTTTATGTAAACAAAGATATGATAGATTTGTTATGTCTCTCCATACCAGCAAGCTTACTACTACTTCTATGTCAATGATACTAACCTCAATCACATTCGAAATAAAAACACATGGGTGCACAGAGCAACCGACACTGACAGCTGACGCTGCGAGGCTGCGTTTCACAGCGCCTTGCAGCGGCGTCTTTCATACTTTTTACCAGCTGAGCGCGGGATTTCAGTTTGCGAATCACATTTAAAATTTTTGTATGTATAGCCGAAACGCTTTTCACGTAGTATTTTTTTGTTAAAAAATTAAATAAAAAATTATTTTTGTAAATTTTAAATTAACATTTTAAAATATAACGTTTTTTCTGTAAAATTAGCTGTGGGAATTGTTTTTTGATGTACTTTACGTTTGTGTGATGAGACCCAAATCGGTAGAAAGTGGTGGAACGTTCCTATAGAAGTTGATATTTTTGCTTATATCTTCGGGAATTTTTCAAATATGACACTCAAACTTTTTTTACAAGTTTAGAGTAATATATAGAATTGAAAAATCAAATAAAAAAAATATTGATTTTTTCCAAATTTATAGGTGGAAGATCGCCTTAACCTTTAGACTGGCGGAAAGCCTATATTTAGGCTCGATCTCTGACATGAACTTTGTATATAGTTGATACGTGATACAAGGCAGTAATTTCGCCACTTTTAAAGGGCCGTTTAAAGGTTCAAATCTCGGTAGTCTAAAGGTTAATTAATTAATGCAATGTAACACCGAGAAATAACCTAATTTTATTATTTAATTTAATAAAATTCGAACATTTATTTGAAAAACCATATCTGTCAGGCGCCCCGTATGTCAGAAAATCTCTAGAACTTTTAACTTTGATGTCCCACATATATTTTCCTATATACAGTGGAATAAATAGCATATATGATTGGCGTATATCTTTCTTCTCTTATTTATAACAAGCTCTGTATGGGAGACTACAAGATTATTCTTGATTTTAGCTGTTTTGTTAATAACAAATTTAACAAAAATCCTCATATAGTAGGAGTCGAATTTTGTCCCAATCGGTAAATTTAAGCACATTTTTTACTGTCACTTTTTTAGCGTTCATCAAAGACTTTTCACGCTTTGGTATTATGATAGTATTTACGAAGACGAAACTTTTCCATGATATTAAAAAGGTGTACCACTCGTATAACCAATATCGCGAATCCTCAAACAAGTGTCACCCATTTTTTTCATACATCTAAATGCATATGATTTTTAGTTCTAACTATTTTAGAGTTTACTAAAATGCATTTTCTGAAGTTCCTACTTATTACTGACGAAAAAACAACAAAATCTAGCCCTGTCTAAATAGCGTACCTTAAAAAATGAATTTTTTATAAACAAAAACGTAAGTACACTAATCCGTAATTAGCTTTAAAAACTGTTATTTTCTAATGGAACAATTTTGTTATTTGAGAAAATGCTCAAAACTACAGCGTAAGTAAGTATTGGTCTAAATAATGTACTTGAAAAACGCTAAATTTAGACATCAACTTTTTCATATAGTTTTGTTGACTTTTGAATCATTACTAGAGTGTTGGGCGTGCTACGCGCGCTTGTAAACTTTACGTTATTGCGATATATAAACTCATATATATGAAATATAAACTATAATTACTGCCAAAATTTCAACTGATTTAAAAACAAAAAACTCAAAAACTGAACTACGAGATAATTCATTTAATTCTTTGAATAATACAATACATAATATTACAAAGAAATCACCATAAATATCTCGTAAACAATTTATTGTAAATTTTTTTTAAAACAAAATATTCATATGTATTATGCTAGCTATCTCCCTCTACCTCTCGTTCTCAGTTGATCTAACACTCATGAGGCGTGAGTCTATCGCGTCATGAGTTACATGTCAATACAAACGAAGCTCAAAAACGAAGCAAAATTTCGAAATATCTTACATAGACTTTTTTTCTTGTAATTTTTCATAGTATTTAACCATATTTTTTCAGACCTGTATAAGAGATTTTTTTGAAAATTAAAACCTTAATGAATTTTTTTAGGTTAGAAAATGATCTTTGCCCATTCTGGGATTTATACAGATACTTTAAACAATCAAAAGGTATCTCCATGAATTTTTCGGTGGCTATACCATTGATCGGTTTTTTCTGTGTGATTTTTAATGTTTCATTTGGAGTTATGTGAATGACAGTGTACACATACAGCTTTAAAAATGGTATTATTGAAAAACTAAGAAAATTTTACAAAAAAAAGGTTTATTGTGCTTATCGTGAAAAATGCTTCCCAGAGGAGTTATAAATTAATCAAAATCGGTCAAAAATGCAGAAAATGCTAAAATCAC
>JAWWEQ010050092.1:0-12225 GCA_035583055.1 Torymus tubicola
TTTGTAAGACTTAGCCATCCTTAGCTATTGGGTAAAACCAGGCTAAAAACGGCAAAGTGGGAAAAACGTAAAAGTGACGTTCATCTGGACGTCACACTTAATGTACCCTATATTAGTGTACCTACAAGAAAGTTATTCCTTAGTCTATGGTGATACTAGTATTAATTTAAGTTCAATAAGTTTAGAAGTTCCGCTAGAATTTTTTTAAAAATATAGATACACAATTATCTACAGAAAATGTTAATAATGAGAGATTAAATCATAGTACAGTGCCTACCCGGAATGATGCAGATAATTGTGCAATATTTCCAACTAACGTAATGGCTTTTACGAAACAAGATTCTGTAGGAAATAACCATAACTAAGTTACTGAATCAAAAACAGTTATGACAGGAAAGTGACAAAGGTGAAGATTGTACGGTACTTACCTTCAACAATGCAAATAATAAGCGAAATAGTGAAATATTGCCAGTCAGTACAATGGATTCTACAACTAGTGATATATGGCAAAAAGATTATGTAGAAAAAGAAAATAAAAAACAAAAAAAAGTGGAAGGAATCCGTGCCAGAAAAAAAAATAAAGATTGAAAATAAATTGAAGAAAGAAGCTGATCGAATGATGAAAGAAGAACAGAAATTAGTTAAGGAAAAAGAAAGAATTAAAAAGCTAAAAGAAAGGCTTGAAAATAAAAAATTAAAAATCTAAGCTATTGAAGAAAAAAATCAAAAGACAAAAATACAAATCAACAAAATTAAAGAAGAAAAAGAATTAATCGAAAAATTACAAAATATTTAAAATTAATTGAAGTTTTGAAAATTTGTTTCTGTAATTTTAAAATGATCAAACTTTGTTATAGATTATTAATTAAGTTATTACTGATTTAATATAATTTTTCAAGTGGTATTAATTATTTAAAAAATGTACCTGAAACAATGAGTGTTAAAGATTATATGTGATATAAATATTCATATGTGAAATGGCATTTATTTTGTACAAGATGGGTTAATCATTTTTGTTTAAACTGTAAAATAAAGTTTATATCTAATTATAATCATGTTATTGTTTATTGTTACTTTCTAATCCCATATTTTAAATGACGCATACCTAACAAATATTAAGTAACTTTTTTTGCGTTTAAATATAAAAATAGTTAACACAGGATCAAATTATTTTTTAATAATAATATCATTGTGTTATATTAACGTCATTAATATTAAACAGATTGAAAATATTATCAAAATTATAAATTTATGATATAAACAGCGCGCAGTAACTTTCAACAGTGTCTGGTACGTAGTAAATAGTTCTGCAATAGTATATGGTACGCCGTAAATGGATTTCCAACAGTATTTGCTACGCAATAATCTATACACGTCCGCAGTAATTGCTGTAAATAGACGTGTACATAAATTTGTTATTTAATTTATTTCAAATTCAGCGATTAATGCGCGCTTTTTCATTATTATACAGTGATGATTAAGCTTTTCATTAAAAAAGAAAATGAACAGATTTCCTTGACATATATCCTTTAGCACGAGGATATTAATGTTCGCATGTACTTTTAGTCTGCAGTAATACCCACATCTACCCTATAGTTAAATGCACCCCGATAAATGTAGAAGTTCAGCATACTAAAGAATGCTACGAGGAACTTCCTGTAATATCTGGAAATACTACTTGGTTCCGTACACCGAAAATCCATATTATGATTAGGACAGGAACACAGATCTATTGTGATACGATAATTCCATCCTATTATAAAATAGACAATAACTGGATAAGTTTAATGCCTACGCCAAGAAAAATCGAGAAAAATATCACAGTTTTTAAACCCAAAATTATAAAGAATTGAACACCAGATAAGCTAAATTCTTTAGCAACGAGTGGAATATATACACAACAAGATCTGGAAAAATTTGAAAAAAGATTACTTCTTCCAATAGAAAAACAATCTATAATGAACACAATAGCAAAGTTTACACAGAGTGCAAATTCTGCAAAAGATGATTTAATGAGCAATTTTCTAACAAAAAAAACATTAACTCACATTGCCAAAAGCATGTGACACAAGTTATTAGAAAAATATGAAGAATATGGAACAATAAGCTCAGGAATTATTATGACATTACTCATAATACAGCTAACGAAAATGGTAGTGGATATGATAATAAGAGGATATACACTCCATAAATTATACGGATGTTCCAGCCATCTACTTGGATCAATATGCACATTTGTAACGCATCTAATAGTAGTGTTGAGCAAGATAAATTATACGGAAGGAAATTTAAGGACAAAAGAAACAGTGACAAATAAACTTCAAGAAGTAGTAGTCACCAAACCCACCATAGTTATGCCATTAAGAAAAGAGCAAAAATCTATAAATTTAGAAGAATATGAACTACAGGAACTAAAACCAAGAAAGGTTATAAACCTCAGACCTTTACCACCTCTTCCATCATCACTTCCCATTGTAACCAGTCCAACAAGGCTCACCACCCCAGAAAGGCACTGAATTACCCCTTTTTGCAATTTAACTCAATAAATAAATTTTAGTGGAATTTTTTTTTTAAAATAACACCTGAATATAAAAAAGCCCTTAAATATCAGTCTACAAATTGTAGAAAGAATTATTCTCTATTTCTAAGAGGGGAGGGGGTGAATGATCACTTGAATCATTCTCTATATAATGATTTAAAATATACTAGCAAAATCGAAACGCGCTACGCATGTACTATTTTATTTTTTTTAAGATAACGAATTTATAATTTTCATTATGACAGGATAACCGAATAATTTCTAGAAAAGAAACAAATTTACTGTAAAACCGTTTGTTTAGAAGAAATATGTACTATAATAATGTTAAAAATAAAATATATATGTATCTAGTTTTATAACAATTAAGAAATTATTATGTATTAATTTTATAAGTGTAAATTAAAATTAAATTATTGTACTATTTTAAGATTAATGGATTATTTGCGATTAATTATTATTATATTAATTGATCATTATTTATAAGCGAAATCTTTATGGTATTCAACCATCTAAGGAGGGAGCGTTACGTCCGTGACGTACTTCAGGGATGCAACTGTCGCGCTAAAATGAAGGTTGCCACACCGATCGAGTGACGACGCATCCTTGACTGTTTGCGTAATCGCTGAGATTTCCATTTATTTAGGCCGTTTAGGCAATGAATCCATTCGAGAATAGTAAACTGTCCGCGTGTATAATAATCAAATATATCTCTTGTTTCGAGTAATTAGAATCAGTGTAATTATTGTCACATATAAGATTCAATAAATGTTATACTCTATTTAAATTGTGAGAGATCAATTATTCCTATATTTTACCCAATCTACGGCCACAGGACAGGAAGGTAAAGAAATTTATTTTAAACAAAATTAACAATCATAAAAACACTAAAGACGTTTGTTGACGACTTCACACTGTTTAGAACTCACGTGCTCTCGAGCGACCGCCAAGCTCGGTACTGCGTCGCGATTAAAACGTCAATATTGAAAACATTTTTGTAAATAGTCACTTTGTAATAGTTCTATTGTAACTTGTGAAGACGCAGATTTAAATAAAAGCACAGTTAAACTTGGATGTCAGTATAATTTACTTACTCGCCTGCATCAACGCCTGTCCACTCACCTACCTAAAATTCTTAAATAAACGAGAAGCACAAGGAAAATAAATTAGTGCACGTTTATACAGACACGCCTCCTTGGATAACCTCAGTAGAGTTAAATCAAAGTCGACTGTGCTTGTCAAGTTTGTACAAAGAGAACATTTTTCTCTGGAAGTTGAAGCTCTGCAGACTGCACACGACACGTTTCACGCAAGAGTACTTTGATCTCTTCCCCCTTCCTGGATGCTGGCGGATTACTACGAGTTGGAGAACGTCTCTCAAACTCAGCGCTCATGTATAGCGAAAAATCTCAGTTATTCTAGCGAAATCTAGTGCCCTGTCTAGACTGATAATTTTGTACGGATATTCTCAGAGTCTACACAGCGGACTGCAATTAACTATGAATTATTTAACAGGATATTTTTGGATAATTCATGGAAGATCATGCATACGGTTGGTTTTACATACTTGCATACGTTGTGCACGATTTGCTGCGAAACCTAAACTTGAACTGATGTGCACACTCCCAGAGGCTAGTTTCGAGCATATACTACTGGAGGTAGCGTTCAAGCGGGCGAACGCGTTACCAGCCGAAGAGAGAGATAGCATGTAACTTCATAGCTGCTATATCTCTCTTCGGATGGTAACGCGCTCGGCCGCTTGAACGCTACCTCCAGTAGTATCTGATCGAAGGAGGCTAGAGCCACGCCCATTAGACCCTTTTTGAAGTCAGGAGTGGACTACGCCGGCTCTATCAACATGAGAGCCTTTAAAGGTCGAGGAACTAGCTGGAAATTTATTCCTCCTGGAGCACCCCACTTTGGCGATCTCTGGGAAGCTGCTATTAAATCTTACAGGTATCATCTTCGCCGAATTATCGGTGATTCTACGTTGACTTATAAAGAATTATCTATCTTGATAGCACAGGTTGAAGCGTGCTTGAACTCAAAGCCACTGTTCGCCAAGAGTACGGACGCGCGAGATTTAAATGCGATCTCGCCGGCGTACTACCTGATTGCTTCTCTGTGCTCAACTTTAATTGCTTCATCCGAAAATGCGACTCCGCTCTCAGGCTGGCTATAATTCTCGCATATGTGCAATCAATTTTGGCATCGCTGGAGCAGAGAATATTAACATACGTTACAACAACGTGCTAAATGGACCCACGCTGCGGAGAATCTTCAAGAAGGTGACCTTGTGTTACTAACTAACGAGAACCTTCCACAAACGAAGTGGGGCTTGGGCCGTATTACTCAAGCACACCCAGTTCAAGACGGATTCGTTCGCGTGGTGTCACTACGTACCGCCACATGGACGTTCACTCACCCTGTTGACAAGCACATGCGTTTGCCATTAATTCAAGATTTAACGAACGAAGATTAGTGTATTATTAGTTCCATTTATTTCATTTTTTTATATTCCCGTAATTTCTTAATTGCTTCCGATTGCAAATAAAAAAAAACTTCGAATCTATGTACGCGGATAAAGTTATGTTATGTACATTGTCAATTACTTCTAAGCGGTCACTGCACGGCGGACGGTTACGTAATTATTTCTGTATTTTTCTTTATTTACGCAATTGTTTTTTTATTCTTCTATTCAACATGTCGGCCTGCTAAATATATGCTGAGACAGGCGGAATGTTAAGAATTTGCCTATAAACGTTCAAAATCATAGTTAATTCGCGCGTTTACTTGTCGCGTAATTTTCGGTCGGCTCGCTCGAGTCATGTTGTCACTTTTGAAAACTCACTTCTCTTCCGTCGCAAGCAGGGTTCACACGCCTCGGTAGCGCTGTGCGACGAATAATTTCTCTATCAATTAATTATTTTTTGTTATTTGACGATGTGAGTTATATTTTATTGTAGTTAATAAAATTAGTTATTTTTATAATAAACACGAGTCTGGTACAGTGCACGTGAAATCATTTATTCCAACAAATTCCTCCTTATCATTACCGGCAAAGAACGAAAAGCGCGGAAAGCTAGACTCTCGTTCCTACATATAGTATATAATATTTTTTTATTGATACTATTATTTTATTTTATTTCTTCAGATAATTTTAGCCTACAGATGTAAGACGCTCCCAAAATGTCCAATGAATATCGTCGGAGTATTCCCTCCGATCGTGGATTTTTAAAGTTAAGCGCCATGTAACGGAGTGGATACGGGCAAAGAGAGAATAAAAGTACACGATGGCCTCAGGAATCAAACCCGAGCCGTCCCGAAGGGAGGTAAGCGCCTTAAACACAGGGCTACCGATCGCACTGCTCCCTGGCCCTTGATTATGTATAATAACCGCATGTGTCGGTATCACAGGGGTCTACCCATGCACCGGCTAGTGCCATATCAAATTTCGGGACGGCTCGGGTTCGATTCCCGGGGCCATCGCGTACTTTTATTCTCTTTTTTTTCCGTATCCACCGTTAAAAATTTATTAACTTCTTTGTCCATTTTACAAGGAATTTTTGTAATTATATGGAATTGAGAATAAATATTAAATACCAAAACAAAACTATTACCACAGCAAGGTATGATAGGGCTGTACTGTATTTTTTCATAAAAAAAGTATTAGCAATAAATAATATGCTATAATACTTGCTTATTTTGATAATATTCGTGACAAAATTAAATTCAACAATTTTCGAAAAAATGTAGAAAAAAATTTGTCCAAATAATAAGATATATTTATTGTTACGTATTTTCTGATTAAAATTATTGAATATGACAAGATTTCTATTTTATATTTCAGATTTATGTATAATAAATAAATATTACCTTTCTTTATATCTTGTTCATCTGTCTTAATAAATCGCACAGTTGTTGATGATATTATTTCAGACCCTAGAGATTCAGCAGCTCCGAGTATTGTGTCATTATCGTCAAGACAAAATGTTTCACATGAAACCTAAAATGGATTCATGAGATTAATTTTTCTGTCTAATAGAATACTCTTAAAGTAGTATTTAATGCAACTAATGTTCAATGAATAATACAAGACAATTTATGTAAGTTTAACGCACGAGATGCGCAGAATACTTTCCCTATAATCATAAGCAGGGCGCCACTTTGAGCTCCCATTTATTTGTGCTTATGATCGTATTATACTAGGCTGATAAAATGTTTAACAAATTTCTGAACATAACGAAATGTTAATATTTTAATACACTGACCAACTTTGTTGATACGCACTCATTTTACACTGTTAGAAAACTTCCATGTATAGTAGGGTAGAGCAGAAAAAAAATATTCTATATAGCCCATACATTAATTGTGATTTTTTTCAGATTTTTAAAACGATATTTTACTGAAGTATCTTGATCTCAAAGATTGAAAAATAATTATTGTAAAAAATAAAGCGGTTGGTAGAAAAAGTGAGTAGAAAAATTATATAAATAACGAAACAATAAATCCCAAACTCACAAACGTCATACCCATAGATTCCAAATCCACAAATTACTCTATAGTGTAAGATACTAGTAAACAATAATATCTATTACCTATGAAAGTATGAGCTAAAATATAAATTTGTTTACAAATTAATAAGTTTTTTTAATTTGAACTAAATTACATATTTATATTTTAACTCATATCAGAGGTAATTGATATTATATTTGTTTACTAGTATCTTACACCATAGAGTATATAAAGAATGCAATATTTATATTTGATATGTTGCACCGCTAATGATAATTTCTATATTACCAACGCTACGATTAGTACATTGATCAGGTGATCTACACTATGCTCACACTATTAGTATACGTTTTAAATGAGTACATTAGTAATGACAGCTGTGATAAAAAGGTACAAAAAAGTAATGAAGATCAAAAAATTATATGAATGCTGTTGCCAAGAAAGAAGTAATCAAGAAGAATTAGAATTAGATAAGTAAAGCAAACTACTGCTTAAAGTGCTTTTTGATGTTGTAACGCGTGAGCATCTCCCGCCGGATGCTCTACAGTGAACCAGGGTCAGTTGGGAGATGGACGGGTTAAATGAAGCGAACAAGTCAAGGTGGAGTGAAATGAAGTATTTTATTATAACGAAATATAAATGAAATTATGTACAAGAACGATCTACGATGCTCCTTCACTCTGAAACAATAATAACAAGAACCGGTATATTAGCAACTTATTACTCGCAGACGGAACTTATACTAACCGCAAATTTCATAAGTAAGATAATTAATAATAAACGAACGTGTTAATTAACTTTAACGCGGCTTAACCTGAATGCGGGTCGGCTACCCGACTTTCGCATGCTACACCCTGGAAGTCCCCGCCGGTGTGAAGGGGGTTGAATAGCCCGGAAGTACCCGCGGCTGTTCGGAGTGCGGAAGCCCCGCTGTGCCACAGAAGAACTGCCCTGCTCCGGCCTCCGCAGTCGGCTTTATACCCCCTGCCTGCCGGGTGCGCATGTGTCACCAGCGGAGACGCCGTCGACGCGACTGTTCTGGTGGGAATACGCCCACGAGTAGTGCCACTCATGCTTGTGGCCGCTCGCGGTACCAGTCCCGGGGATGCGTGATTCAAATAGTGACGGAGACGCTTCGTCACAATGTGAAAGTGATTTATAAAGATACTAGAAATTCACAAGCACGTGTACCACGCGGATAGATTATTTTTAGATAGTATTATAATTTGTTGTGATTTTTATTTATAAAGAAATAAAAAATATATAACTATATCGACATTAATAACCAATCAGCGACGTAGTTGTACATGTTGTCCGTATATCAGTACCGCATTGTGAAAGTCAGTAGGGCACTTATTTTGTTAAAAACACTACGGAGAAGATATATAAGAATATAAAGGCAAACAAACTCTATACACTACACCACTGAACCAGCGCTCTATATGTATAAAAATCAATGAAAGAAGAAGAAAACTGGATTATAACCTTTTATATTATTAAATTACCTATTTTAAAACTTAAAACTAAAGAGAATAGAGGAAACAACTAAATTTTGCATAAAAAATGAGTAAGTAAATATCACATTCTTGTTTATAAGAGAAAATGTATAAAAAATTTATATAAAATTAAAAAAGTATTTATCTAATTTGAGCAGAGTATTATCTCTCCAGTGCAGAGGAATGTGACGGATTTCTTTTTACCAAAAACATGGTAAAAGAAATCACAACTTATGAAAAAACTGTATAAGTTAACAAACTATTAGAATTGAATATACTTATAAATTTTATGTACAAAATACTATTTCTTTTCAGTGAGTTAATTGGTATAGTAGACGATGTAGAATTGAGGTCAATATTGTTGAAATTTACATTGAAAAATTATGGAGATGATGTTATTCAAGTTCTCGTATCGAATGAGAAAATAATAAACCATTATAAATGCCATATAATGTCTAAATTCATGCTTAAGGGGATATTTCCTAGAGCGTTAATAAATGATGCTACAAACAAATAATGTCTGGCAATGTAAGTTCTTAAAATTCTTCTTTATATATAATTAATACAAAAATTTTAATTTCAATTAGAGTATATGATCAGTGGCGTATTAAGCATACATGCCGCCTCTACGTCAAAAATAATGTGCCCCCCCACTTAAGGAAATAAAAATTTGAAAAAATTCATTTCTACGGTATATTTTTAGGCATGACGGTTGCTCGAGTGTTTTATAATTTCAATTGAGCGAAAATGGCCTGACATTAAAATTTAACAATTTAATAAAATTTAAGTTTTACATAAAATTTACATAAAGTAAATACAGCAATTTATATTTCAGTAAGGCCTCCCCTCTAGATTTAATATAAATTTTCTGACATGGCAAATTGCCATATTCAATGAATGTAATGTACTAGCTGACTCTGTGACAGTCTTACAGTGTGGTACAAATACACCATCAGATCAGCAATTCTTGAGAGGTTAGGAATGCGAAAGGGCCAACGAAATCTGCTCGCGCTGTCGAACCCTCTGTTTTGATGTCTCCGGAAAGTCAACACCAACAGACGGACACGACGAGAGGGACGGCATCCATCAGGATGCCTTACGTTCTACTTTAGGTTTAGGAGTTTAGGGTTAATTATTAAAACTTTCTATTAGCAACTTGCTACGTGTGAGGAGTAGGTAGGTTTAGGTGTAGCAAGCAGCAAGTTGCTAATAGAAAGTTTTAATAATTAACCGTAATCTCTTCAAGATACCTACCCCACGCACTGCGGGCTGCTCATAAAAAGTTTAAATCTTATAAAACCTAAACACCCAAACCTCCCTACCCCAATCACGTAACAAGCTGCTAATGAAAAGTTTAAATAATTAACCAGAAACACTCAAACCCACCTATCCCAAGCACGTAACAAGCTGCTAATAGAAAGTTTAATAATAATTAACCAGAAACACCCAAACTCACCTACTCCAAGCATGTAACAATCTGCTAATAGAAAGTTGAAATCTTATAAAAACTAAACTCCCAAACCTACGTACCCTCCGCGCGTAGCAAGTTACTAATAGAAAGATTTAATAATTAACCCTAAACACCTAAACGTACCTACCCCACGCACTCCGGGCTTCTCATAAAAACTATAAATCATATAAATCTTAACCACCCAAATCTACCTACCCCAAGCACGTAGCAAGTTGATGAAAGATAGTTTAAATAATTAACCCTAAACACCTAAACGTACCTACCTCACGCACTCCTGCCTGCTCATAAAAACTGAAAATCATATAAATCTTAACCATCCAAATCCACCTACCCCAAACACGTAGCAAGTTGATGAAAGAAAGTTTAAATAATTAACCGTAAACACCTAAACCTATCCATCCCACGATCTGCAGGCTGCTCATAAAAAGTTTAAATCTTATAAATCCTAAACACCTAAACCCATCTACGCCACGCACGTAGTTAAGTTATTGATAGCAAATTTAAATAATTAACCCTAAACTCCCAAACGTACCTACCCCACGCACGTAGCTAGTTGGTAAAGAAAATTTAAATAAGCAACTTGTTAATCGAAAGTTTAAAAATTTAGAAACCCTAAACATCTAAACCGATCTACTCCACGCACGTAGGAAGTTGCTAATACATTGTAAATCTGGCATGAAATTCGTCTATCAGATTGTGTGAGATCTTCAATCTTTACGTCTGACCTGCCATTTCTAGCATGTTTGCGGTGCTGAATTCACGAGCTCTCACACACCGAATTCGAGACATGGATCTCATGATCAACATTATTGAGGTTAGGGAAGGTCGGGAGAGCAGAAGAGCGGATAAAGGCCAACGGTCAGACGTCGGCGTTGCACAGTTGTTACGCTGAGTTGCGCGCGCATCTCTAACGTAGTGTCATCGCGTCGTGTTTTCGCGCCATGTGAGTGAGAGAGATACAGAGACAGAACGAAATAGTTTTGGCGCGAGCCACCGTTGGCAACGACGCGGCACTCTGCTCAGTCGTAGTTTTCTCGCCACGAGGCAACGTTCTCTATACAATTATATAGAGAGAATTAGATAGCGTGACGAGAAAGAGAAAGGCAGAGAGTGAGTGACGATATTTTTGGCGCGAGGCCCTGCTGACAACGGCGTGGTGTGCTGCTCGGTCGGAGACATCGACGTAAGTACTATTTTATAATATATTGTAGAATTAAATATAAAAAATAAAAAATCATGGAAATGTAGAATTTTATTTCTGCAATTAATATTTAGTTTCTATTTTATTAATTATTTTTATTTTATTAAATAATATTAACACAATTGATTGTTCAGAAAAGTTTAAAATTGTTAAAAATAGTTATAAAATGCAGGATTTTGGAACTTATTAATTGTTTATAACTGTTTGTAACCTTTTTAACAAGTTATTAAATTATTTAATAACTATTAAATATTTAAAAATTATTATTATTAATATAAAAATAATTATGTACTAGTAATTAATAAATTTATATGAAACAGTTTAAAACTGTTTAAAACTATTAAAAATTGTTCAAAAGTTTTACAAACTATTATAATTAGAAAAAATGTGTCTAAAAACCCACATTTTATAACATTATATAGATTTTAAACTATTTATTATAAATATTTATTATATTATAAATTATTTATTATAAATAGTTTAAAATCTAATAATAGAAAAAAAACTATATTTGGCCGGATCCATCTCAAATCAGACAGTCCGCGTATGCCTATTTGACCTATCATGTTGAAATAAAAATATTTATGTTCTACTCCAAAAAATATTTTACACGTGCTTTTTCATTTTTTTGTTTCATCAAAATTTAATGCGTTCAGCGATGCCGAAAAATTCCAAGAAAATTCTTTCATTGAGAAAAAAATTTTCAATGTTATTTTCACACTGCTATTGTTTCACCAGTTTTTTAAGTTTTTAAACGTGTAACACGTAATTTCATTCAGTTTTGAGCCCTCTTTGACGGCCTTTATGTCATTTTCAAAAAAATAAAAATAAAAAATCCACGAGCTATGCACTTCTGACTGAAAAATTCATTTTTTAAAAAAAGTGCCTTTTTCTCGAAAACCCCATGATTTTTTTGCATAATTTTTGTTGTGATAGAGGACGGCAATACCTAGCTAGACGTATTTGTGAGATTCGGTACTTTTGCCTTGGGATAGCGATCACTAAT